>JARHVA010006924.1:570000-785000 GCA_037957365.1 Torreya grandis | reverse complement strand
AAATTCATAAATAGGCTTATGAATATTTGGGATAGAGGAGTAATTAAGAGGTATGGAGGGAATTGATGAGGCATGGGAGGCATGAATCTTGATATTTATGGTATTTATGGCCTAGGGATGTCTTCCCAAAAAATGTGGTCACCTGATGATGTAGATATTCAATATTCATTTCTAAAAATAAGTGTTCAAATTTTTTCCAAGGAATTATTAATTAGGCTCTAATTTGGTTTAACTATCTCTTAAGCATGATTAATCACTTTGTGTACAAATTACTCAAATTGATTAGAATGCCTTGTTATTGGTCCAAAATTTGACTAGATTGGAATTAGGATGTGATGTCAAATGCATTGGAACCATTATCTCATTTAGGATGTTACAAAAAAAAATAACAAAAGCACATGTCTCATGTAAGATATTTGATAGAAAAGAGCAATCTAGGGCACCCAAGTGGAAAATTAGCATTTTGAATCAAAATGATTTATCAAAATTAGCTAACCCATAAATTGCATTACCTCATTTAATGATACTCTATCCAAAATTAACACTTGAATATGTCAGGTTCAGAGTTTTTAATGTGATTTAGTGTTTTTATGCCAAATTTTCCACTTCAATGGAAATTGGTCAAAAGCCTAGTTAGAGGTCATTGGTGGCTAGATTTAGGTGTGCACAGTTTGCCCCTATTTGGGAAGATGTTGAAAAAAATAGGCAAAGGAATGTCTTCTCAATGAATGAGAAATGGCATGTATGCCAAAAAGAAGATTATTAAAGAACAAAGCTCTGAATGGTTTTGAGAAGCCTATGATGATTCCCCCTTGAGGGAGTGGCCATCACATTTGTTAATGAACAGTCCCTTGAAAAGAAGTAAGAAGAAAGGTGGAATTAACCCATGGTTGAGATTAATCCAAATGAGAAAATGCTTGCATGCATTGATTTAAAAAAGATGTTGATTTTCCCAAAGGTGGTTATAATCAAGAATAAAATTCAAAATAATAATTTACTCATAGGTAGTTATAATCATTAAAATGACCTAGACTAGATAAAGATGATTGTGCCCTAGTTAGGTTTGATTAGCAAGCACAACCCAAGGATATAACCTAGAATATAGATTAAAGATGAGTGGGTACAAAGTGATAAAATAGATGAATAAAAGAATAATATTGATTAGTGTGAATGACTCAATTACACCTACCAATGAGGAGATTCTCATCCTGATTAGAAATGATACAACTAGAATGGTTAATGGGTGGATTTGATCAAGGGTGGGATGGGAAGATTTGCAAAGGTGCCAAGGAGAAATTTTTATGGCTCAATTGATTATGGACCTTATTCGATATGATTTATTTTGTAACATATGATGGTAGGCATCATGATAGAAAACCATAAAGTCTTGAAAAAAATATGCATAAGGACTAACTCTTCAACCAATAAACACTAAAAAATAATGCACCAATGATAAAAACCATGATGACAATTTTGACATATTAATATGGATGGACTCAAGAATGATGTGATTAAGGAATCACCCAATAAACACATATAGATTGAGTCAAGGCAATAGTGATAAAAGCAAACAAATAAGAAAGAGAATAAATAAACAATAAATAGATAAACAAATAAAAAAATAAGAAACCTGAAATAAACATATAGAAAGCCTAAAAACAAAATCAAAATAAATCATCCTAGTAGTGGCCATGCCCTAGAAAGATGGATTGAGGATAACTAACTAGGCTTAAATAAGATAAATATTTTTGGATTTTTTGAAATATTATGAATGTTTTTATAATTTGAGGTATCTTAACTCCTTAGAGAATGACAAGATACCTACTCACAAAATGGCGAGAGCATTTGGCTCATGTTGTTCATAAAATGGTGAGAGCGTATGGAAAGGGGAACTAAGGTGACCTCAACATGAATTGAGCATGATTCACATATTCCTAAAATGATCTCAAGTCATAGTAATTCTATCCACACAAAAGGTAGGAAAAAACCAACTAGGTCCCAATAAGTTCTCAAATCTGATAAATGGCTAGTTAAATGAAAATAGTAATGGCAAGGTGATGTGGCAATGAATTATAAATAAGTGTTTCCCTTAGTTTAGCCATAGGTGGTTATAACTAGGATACAATGACATAGGTCAATGATATTAATCTTCCCATAGGTGGTTATAATTAGTAGCAAGACTGGTGAAACACTGATTTACCCATAGGTAGTTATAATTAGGCTCACATAAACAGAATTAATAAGATGAACGATATCTTGCCAGATCAACTATCACACTAATTTCATAGAATACCATTAAAACATGGATTGGATTGATTATTTAAACTTGATCAAAATATTCTTACAAAAGGTGTGGGAAGAACCAAATGCACCAAGATTAAAATAGGATTATGTAAGATGATAAAATATAGGCTTTAGTCTAGATAGGAATGTAATGATAGGATGGTATGGTCTTTTTAAGGATAATTATGGTTTTTTATAGATTGAAAAAAATGGTAAGAGGGTTACCCCCAAGTGAGAAGGTGATTAGTTGGGACATGCGATAATGGTAAAAGGATATGTAATAATGGCAATAACATGGAAATGAAATGGTATGGTACATGTTTTTGGCCTAGGTTTGGTTTTTAATCCTATTTTTCCTACTAATGGGGAGATGCACATCCTAAGCAACAAGTGATACAAATAGTATAATTGATCATGTTAATTTCTAGCCCACACCTCATCTAAATAGTTACTCTATCAAGACCTAGCTACAAATTTGGTTGTCAAGAATGATTTTGTGATTTTTGTTCGTCATTGATTTTGATTCCATTAAGCATCAAGACAAGGTATCTTTATAGCCTCTACAAAGGAAAGTGAGACCATGGATGGTAGACACAGACAAATAATGCATGGTAGGTTTGATTGTGAAATGGAATGGTAGATAATAATGGAATGTGGAATTGTTGAGAAATAAATGAAGATCAAGAATTTTAGTCACATATAATGTTACTAATGCTAGATTTGACATAGTTTTGGTTGTGGTGGGGCCAAAGATGTGTTTTCTCGATAGGACCATCAATTTTTTTTATTGTTTGATCTTGAGAGTAGCTACCATCTAATTAGGCTAACTTGGAAGCTATTTTGATTTGATCTTTGATATTAACTTCATCAAGTAGTGAAGGAATTTTATTCTCAGATATCAATGCCTCAAGAAGGTTTTCACTAATGAAGTTGTCTTTATTATCTTTTAGCACCTATGAAAAGGTTTCACTAATGAACATTGGATTTTGACTTTGATTTTATTCTATCACTTCCAAAAAAATTTCCCTAGAAGATGATGATTTTGAGCTTTGCTTGTCTCATAGAACCTCCAAAAATATTTCACTAGGAGAGTGTTCTTCAATTACATGTATTTGGTCTTGGCCTTATTGATCTTCTTTAACTATTATGTCACCATGCATGAAGTTTAACAAAGTATGATTCTATCTGTCCTAATTAACACTTATGGGAGATGGAATGTGAATAATATGGCTATGTTGGTTGATGTAAATGGTCTATGGAATAGTAATGGAATGGGTGTCAGAATCATAATCCTTGTATAAGATACTAGGAAAACTTGTGTTGAATCTAAAGTACTCATCCTCAAAAACTATAGAAGGATCACAAATGTATTCAAATTGATCTAAAAGGCATGCGTAACCAATGTTGTAACAACCAAAAACATATTCTTCTTTTGAATATAATTATAAATCAAGGGTCTTTGAATCTGATGTTAAGACTGATTTTGATTCATATTTTGATGGTAAATCCAATGTTGGCTCAAAAATAGAACCTGACTCTAACTCTAATTATTTATTTGATGTGTACTCTATTACAGTGATGTCTTGTTAAATATTTGGTTTTGGACAAGTAATAGCCTATGATGGCATAATGGACTCCACAAAAATTATTTTGTCAGAGTGGGACTCCTATAGGATGAGAAAAATGTCAAGAGGCAACTCCTTAGAGACTGGCTTGTCAATAAGAGGCTCTTGAAAAATAATCACATGGTCAAGGTAATGTTTTGATCAAAGGTGATTATAATCATTAAGAAGTGACTCAACAAATAATAGCTCATCAAAGTGAGACTCCTCAACAAATGGTATAGGATTAATATGTGATTCAATAGAAACATCTTAGATTTGTTTGGTCTTTTGGCCTTGGTTTCCAATGAGTTAGAAAATATCAATTTTGAACACTGCTTGGTCTTTGAAAGATTGGATTAGTTAAGGTTTGGATGGAATTAGTTCTAGATGAGGAATGGATTATGGTTGGATAATGGTAGATCATTAGGGAGAATGATTTCTCACATGAGCCAAAGGATGAAGTCCTAAAATGGTAATAATAAGGTATTATGGGGCTTGATTTCTCACATAAGCCAAAGGACTAGGTCCTAAAATGATGAAGGTATTCCTTAGATATTGTGGGGATTGATAGCTCATATAATGAAAAGTAGGGTTAGGGGTAGCTAATGATTAGATAATAAAAAGATGTCATATAACTTAATTGATTTCACAATCCAAATCATCCAAGTCCTCTTGACAAACCATATCATCCCAATCTTGAGTTGGATCATAAGCTAATTCATGATTGTATTCCATGTACTAATTATTGTAAAGAGGGTATGGATATATATCCCAAACAACAATATCATTAGTTGGGTATTCAAAGTCCTTTTCATAAGCCTCTTCATACCAATCAAGTTCTTGAATTGGATAGTAAGTTGATTCATGACTTTGTTCGCATGAATGATTAGTATGAGGTGGATAGAAATCTACCTCACAAACCATATTATCATCATTAGGGTCTTGAATAAAGCAATAAAAATTATTATATTTATTAATTATCTCATAATTTGGATTATACATGACTCCACCATAGGTTTAGCTAGACATATCCACATAAATGATGAAATATCTAAAAACAAAAAGGATTAGAGTTATAAAAACTCCAAAAAACTATGTCTAAAGGACAAATGGTTAAAACTTGGTATATCTTGGTCAAAAGTATGGATTTGTATCTCCAAAAATGGTTTGAAAGAGGAGTTGTATCTCCAAAAATGGTTTGAAAGAGGAGTTTTATCTCCAAAATAATTTGTGCTAAGACTTGGCATTAAATAGTCTAATGTCAAATATCTAACATCAAATGCCATATGCATGAAAGGTCAAGTGTTTGAATAAAAAATAACATGTCAAAGGTCTAGGTTAAAGTGTCCCACAAAAGGTCTTAACTAGAAAATGGGAAAAGAGTCACTAGGTCTTTTGTCCAACCATGAAGTCAAAAGATAGGCTCAAACTAGGCATGTGCTAGGACTTTTATCCAATTGGAGTCAAAATCTAGACTTGAAACAAATGATTGATGTGAATTTAATCTAAAAATTTTGGAAATAAATTTTACATACACCTAACACACAAAATCAAACATAAACATGATCAATTGGCATAAGGCATAAAATAAAAGGCATTTAGATAAAGGCTATGTTTCTCCCAAAAAAAGGTATAAACAATGATGAGGATAGGCCTTGGATAAACAAACCATCAATAGGTTAAAATTTTGGGTAATCAATTAAAAAAAATTATGTAACCCAAAAGAGAAATATCTATGTATTAGTCCCAATAATTAAGGCCTAAACATAAATCAATCAATGTTTGAATCCAAACATGACAAGGCTAATTGAAAACTCAACATTGAAAACTAGGATTAGACCAAACAAGATAGATAAGATTGGATATCAAGACAACAAATAATTAAGGTCCAAATGGCTGATGTGAAATGGTTTGAAACAAATGGTTTTTAATATAAAGTTAATTAGTCTTGAAATAAATTGAGCAACTTAATAGCATAAGCATGCTTGAATGATGTGATCTATGTTATGTTTCAAAGACTTAAAAAGTCTCAAAATGTTTTGACATGATTTGGGTAGCATAAAAATACCCTCCTCAACTCAAATACATTATTTTGACATGGCTTATGAACAAGAAAACATGTTTTAGTCTCCAAACATATCAAGCAAAAATGACCAAAATACACTAAGTCTTATCATCCAAATCCTAGCAAGGGTATGACAATGTGGGGTTGATTAAACTAGAAAGATTTTGAATGTTTCTAGGGGAATAACTTATATAATGAATTTCACATCAAACAATGCAAAATACAAGCATGAAAATTGGGTGACCACAACATTGGATAGTTGTAAAGAGGTCTAGTCCATTTTATAACTACTACATCCTATTATTTGCTCAGTATAGTGCGATGTCCAAATATAGATTTGTCTTATGTGCAACTTAGGTGTAAGTGAAGTCAATGTTAAGAGATGAAACTCTGAGTAAAAGCTTCCTTAAATAACTCATGGTAGCTAAATATGTCCTACTCGCAAGCCAAGTTTGAATAAAATAAAATATTGAAATAGAAAGACTTTAGGTTCATTTTCAAGGTCACCCAATAATTTTATGAGTTTTTGGGGAGTGATTTAGATTAAGTTCTTTATATGCCTTGGACTAGGAAATTTACAAATAAGGAAAGTGATTTTAATTTCAAAGGTCCCTAAAGGGGGCAAATAGATGAGAATACACACAACATCCTTATATTTTGTGAAAACAAAGTGCTATTGAAAACAAAATTGACAAGTGAGTTCAATTTTAAGCTGAAATGAAATATTTGGTGGTGTTCATTTGACCCCTTGGTCTTAAAATTTTAAAATTTGAAATTAATGCTAAAAACTTACTTAAGTACCTAAATGTTATATTAATCACCAAAATAATGTTCGTAGTTCATTTTAAATCATACAAAATATGATTTAAACATGTTTTAGCAAGTTTCTAAGTTGGTTATAAAATAAAAATGTTAACAAGTGGTTTAACTTTAAAGCATTTTTAAAGATTAAATAATCAACTTAGGAAAATCATCTCTCAGGTTGACATAGCGGTGCAATACCACTACTTGACAAAGCAATCCTGCTACTTGCAATACAATCTCATAACTTTAAGAGTTACGGTATTATAACTAACTAATAACTATTTATTCATAATACCATGAATTTTAATGACAATATCACCACTTATAGGACAATAACACAACTTTAAAAGTTATGGTATTTTAAATAGTAGGTGGTTTGGTGATAATATTATGACTAGGTTTGATGATCCCACTAGTAGCAAGACAATCCCACCACTTCATGAGTTGTGGTATTGTCACATAACTACTAAAAGTTAGATAATACCATGACTTAGTTAAATAACCCCACAAGTTGAAAAAAAATCCTATGACTTCTAAAGTAGTAGTATTATTAACCCTACACAAAAGCACAAAGTTAGTCAAAATGGCTAAGCACAATACCATGAGTCTGAATGATAATACCATGAGTTGTAGGATAATCCCATGACTATGTCAATTCAAACCCACCACTTACATAAAAACATTTTTTTATTGACCATTTTTCTCTTTTGAGTCTCCCACTCCAAGATTATGCATGAAAAAAGTTAGTGAGTTACTTGAGGGAGCATTGTGATCAATTTTGTGGAGATATTTGATCTCACCAGGCATGCCATTATGTGAACTAGGAATTTGACAAAGAATAGGAGATTAGTATTATGTTAGTGACAAAATAAACAAAGAAAATTGACAATAACACACTAAACTAACACATTCATGCCTAGTTACTAGGGTGAGCTTAATAACAAAAAAATGACAATGATAACTAAAAAGTAAGGAAAGACAAAAATTCTTCACCTTCCTTAGATGCTCTAAATGCTTTTATAGTGGCTTACTTGGCTTATGCTCATGAAGTCTATTACAATAGAGCTTGATTATCCTCCACCTCCTGTTGGCACCTTTGGTTTTGCATTGTCTTGGCTTGGAATCAATTTGGAATTAGAACTTTACATTATCAAGAATTTTTGAAGATATTTGAACATAATAACTTTACACCAAAATAGCTTAAATATGATGTTCATGGCCTCTCTATTTATAGATTTTGGAAAATGGCTAGAATCAACCTAAACCATCCATCTCAAGATTAAGATGTGTGGCTAAGAATTAATCCAATTATGTAATTAAAATTCATAAATAGGCTCATCAATATTTGGGATAGAGGAGAAATTAATAGGAATGAATGACATTGATGAGGCATGAATCCTGATATTTATGGCATTTATGGCCTAGGGATGTCTTCCCAAGAAATGAGGTCACTTGATGATGTAGATATTAAATATTCATTTCTAAAAACAAGTATTCAATAAGTTTACATGGAATTCTTAATTAGGCTCTAATTTGGTATTACTATATCTTAAGCATGTTAAACACTTTGTGTACAAATTACTCAAATTAATTAGAATGCCTTGTTATTGGTCCAGAATTTAACTAGATTGGAATTAGTATGTGATGTCAGATGCATTGGAACCATTATACCATTTAGGATGTTATCAAAAACAAATAACAAAGTCACGTGTCTCGTGTAATATATTTTATAGAAAATAACAATCTAGGGCACCCAGGTGTAAAATTGGCATTTTGACTCAAAATGATTTGATCAAAGTTAGCTAGCCCATATATTACATTGCCCCATTTAATGATACTCTAGCTAAAATTAGTACTTGAATATGTCAAGCTCAAATATTTTAATGTGATTTAGTGTTTTTAGGCTAAATTGTGCAATTCAGTGGAAATTAGTCAAAAGCCTAGTTAGAGGTCATTAGTGGCTAGATTTAGGTGTCTACAATAACATCTTATTTTAAAGGTCATTTTTCTATCTAACATTTTTTTATTACAGGTTGCCCCTCAAGAGTTCCAAACCAACTACTAATCATTTTTTTACAAGCTACCTATCAAATACATTTTGGCATCTTAAAAATCATTTTGTTTAAGATTATTAATCATTTTAATTAATTTTTTTAAATTGTGGTGTATATTCTTATATATTCTTGCATATATATATATATATATATATATATATATCACATCTAATTAATCAGTTGATTAATCTCTTTTTGTCTTATTTATTTATCACCCAAGGGTTATGGTGGTGTATGCTCTCCTTCTTGCATCCTTGCAACAATTCTTAGAGGATCAAAAACCACCCTAAAACCCTCCCATATATTTTTAAGGGAAACATGATGTATAATTGACACCGACATACTTGCCATAGTTTTAGGGGATAGTGACCATAGATTTCACCACCACACACTAATCCACACTCTGTGTTCTAGTGGAGTATAAATATCAGGGACAACTATCATTATGTTAAGCGGTTGAACCCATATAGGTCATCTATAAAGGGGAAGAGTTAATTATCTAAACTAAGAATTATACAACACCCTACACAAACATGGACCCCATTATACCTAATGTATATTAGGGATGCCCCTAAAGATCATGTTAAACCTAACATAGGACCTATCAACTATAATATGCATTCTACTACTAGAGTCAGTATTAGCTCCCAAATGACCATCATGTACAGATAGGGTTAAGAGGGTTTAAGAGATTTTGTAATGGGTCACTAACCTATAGCCTCACCTATGAAGCCATTAAATGGCATAGTCATTAAGTTACACTCCCAATTAGTTTACTAATCTTAGTTTTATGATATGCTTGATTTGGTGAGCTTTGTGTTAAACCTAAGCTATTTTTGAGCCAAGTTAGCCTTTCACCCAAACATACACACTCCTATCTAGTTATTTACACATATCATCATCTTGTATATCCTTGCCTCATCACATCCTTATCATCATCCTCTTATATATATTATCTTTGTACATCCTTTTGCTTGTCTCATCTTATCTCCCATCACCCTCTTATCTTAATCCAAACCTAGTCTAGTTGTATTCACCCATCATTGGTCATACCCCCATCACTTAAATATCCTAATCAAGTCTTGTCATCCATACATCACATCTTATCATAGTCCAATGTCATATTATTCAATTAATCTTAACATTAATCATACCTAACATCATATTTATCACTTATTCCACCTTTTTTATAACCAATCATGATCACCTCCTAGTGTAGTCTCATCCATCCACATCACCTATATATGTTAATCACATCTTATCATCCACATCTTATCCTAAGTCCACTTTATCCATAAAAAATCATTTATCTTTATCTTTTCTTGCCTAGTCACCTTATAAACCTAATCCTAATCATAGTCTAATGCAATTCATCCCCTTATCTTTATTAATCTCCCCATCAAGTCTATAGCCATAATTTGGTCTTCATCAACATTAGTAAACAACTCTCTTCATTAGGGTCATCATCATTATCTTGATGGTGTCTAATCAAGTTTGAGTTATACACATTATCACAATCCCATAAACTATTAATACAAACATAACATCTTATTTTAGTTAATCATCTTGGTTTTAAGTTAGTCTTAATATAATTAATCTAATCAAAATTAGTCTCTCTAGTCAGTATATCCCCTCATCCAGTCTTAGAGCTTGTTATATCTCATTTAGTTGAATCCAATCCCAATCATCAAACATATACTTCACATCCTAATTAGTCTACTTAAATATTATTTTATCCCATATAACATCTCATATCATTGAGCTAAACTTGAAATTAGACTAAACAAGCCTTTATCCAAATTTTTTCCACGCATCCCATTTTCATCCCTTAGTATTTCCATTCAATCCCCTACACCTCTTGATTGGGGTAGGTGAATCACATCATCTATACTTTCTCCCATCCTTATCCATGGCATCTAAAATAAATTTGTTTAATACCCTGATTGAGCAATAGCTCATCACCAATAGGGATGTATTAATTTCATGCCCCCTTGAGATGGTCACTCCACATACTATTGACTTTGACCCAATCCATGTAACATTACCTCCAGTCTACACCCATCCATGTGAGTCCCATTCAAATATTCCATCCACCAGTCATAGCCAGTCATCTACCCCTTCTTACTCTAGTAAAGGGAATTCAATCCTGACCACCTCATCTACTAATAATCCACATAGATAATCAAGTCAATAAACATCTAATCTATATTTAAATTCCTCCACATACAAGTCATGAAGTGAAGAGAGTCCCTATACTTCTCTTCCTATATCCTTATTATCCCTCTTCTACCAACTTGTTGCCATTGAGATAATTTTGTATCCACCCATAAAACAACTTAATCCTACCAAGCTTAAGCCCTCTTGGTATAAATCTAATCAATATTATGCATATCATCAAACCTATGTGCATAGTATTAATTGATTTCATAATTTCCAAAGATACATCCAAGACCTAATCAACCATGGTGACATTGAAATCAAAAATGAATCATATGAGTCTACATCCATTGATGAACAAGAAGATTAATACCAAGATATCATTCTTGATCACAATAAATCCATTCCCTTTCCAAACCAAGGTCAAAACACTACCTCCATCTTCCATAGTCCCTCTATCTTTGACAAATCCTACATTGAAGATGGGTCCCTTCCCCATAATCCTAGTCCTCTATTCCCCATAGGCATAGTCCTCCATTCCCCATGAGTCCTTTCATGGGTTTATCTTGAGTGAATACATTATTTGTCTATCATATATGCTCATCCATCATAACAAAAACCCCATATTAAGAGGTCGCTTATGGATAATCAATATTCTACTAGCAACATCATTTTATTAGATTTAACATCAGAGTCAATAAAAGTTTTATCTACCTCAAGATCATGTTCAAAACCAATATATTAATCATACCCCTCATAAAAAACATCATTCTTAATACATTTTACAGTAGATGATGATTGTGCTTACCTTTTTGAAGATACTTCTAATTTTAATGATAATAAATCACATGGCATATCTTTTGATCCCAATCAGGATGATGAATTTATAACTAAGTTCTTATAATCTTTATTTATATAATATCATCACATTATATTCGATCTTACTTCATATGCATATATTATAGCTAGTCTTAGTGATCCTTTCTTTGATCTTGAAGAGATTTTATTGATGTCAAAAATGGGTCTCCTAGGAACCCCTATGAAAAACATGCTACCTTATCACCCCTCATTGACCTCATCATCCCATATCCACCACCTTCATCTATCATAGATCCTTTCCTTCCCATAAATGATCATTTAATCACCTCCCTCCATACGGATGAACATGACCATACATCATTGGAATCTTTCATGAGTAACATAACAAGTGCCACAAACACAAAGGTCCAAGATCATAGTAAACAAGTCAATCATAATGATCATATCACCTTTAAACCAATAAATCAAAATAAAGAAAAGTAAAATCATAAGCCTAATAATTTTTTTTTCCCCTAGTGAATCCCAAAATTAGGCACTAAGGGACTATCAAATTCAAAATAATCATCATCTATCAAGTCAAAAAACAATCTTTTCTAGTGAAGCCTAAAATTAGGAACTAGGGGGTAGTCAAAGTTAAATCCAATAAAAAAATTAAAATAATGTCAAAATTTCTATTAGCATAGCTGATAATCCTTTAATACTCAGATCAAAGATGAACCACAAAGTCAAAGTATCATGGATCTCTTAATGTCTTTTTTTATATAACACTAATCAAATATGGAAGGTCCATAATCTCTAATGATGTGTGTTACTACTAGTCCTACTCCATAATCACCAATCATAATTTCCTTTCATGGTCATTCCATCCATTCTAATCCAATACATCCCCATCAACATCAAGATCAAGATCCAATCCAATCCATACCTCACATCACCCACTTGGGAAACATTATCTCTTATAGGGTTGACAAAAACACTTGGTCTAGATATATGTAGGAATCCAAATTAAGAATTAATGAAGGTCACATAGACATCAATATATCTAATAGAAAAAACATGGTCCTAACATTAAACATCTCTAGAATAGGTGTTGTCCAAAGATCATAAAATTTTTGTAATCCTGCATCTCACCTACCTTTAATAAATTAAGATGCCCTAAACAAATTGAAAAATCAAAAAGTCAAAAAAAAATTATTTGTCCAATGGTGAAAACTAATATTTTGGTACCTTAGGAAAGTACCATGATGAAAACCAATCCCCAACATCATGGTAAAATAATCTATTATTCACATTTTACCTTAACACTTGGGGGAAAATCCATCCATATCTCTCTATCCATTATTCATACCCATCATCCACCATCTTATCTTGCATCTCATTATATTGATCATTCTTTCACGTATTGACCTTCGTATGAGAGTGGAATATGTCTTGAAAAATATTCTAGAATCATCTTGGCATATTTTCCAATGAATACTTGGGTCAATAGATATCTAGTTCCTACAAAATGATTTCATATGCCCCTTTTCACCATCATCTTCATCCTTTTTCCATCATAACCATTATTTCATCCATCCTTCCTTATCTTCATTACTAGGATAAATATTTCCTTTCTTATTAGCACCATTTTTGTAGTATAGATACATAATTTAAAAACCATAACAGTCATAAGATTTGAAAAAATCCAAAAATAGTCTATGGTGTCCTATCTTATGCCTTTTCCCATAGTCTCATCTATCTCCATGTCTTTAATATTTCATAAACACATCATCCATCTTCCTATTCTAAATGAGAGGAAAATATAGTCTATATCAAGCTATAATTTACCTAGTCTCACTTTCTCCTAAGTAGTCTTATGACTCTCATTTAAACCTCCAAATACTTATCCTAATCCTAATCGAAGTCCCCATATCTAAATCACTTTCCTAGTTCAAAATCCATATCCTTACCTAAGTCTTAATCTTAATCATCATTGTAAATCTATTCCAAATCCAAGTCTATCCTAAGTCCACAATCACATAATGATCATCCTAGTCTAGCCCATCACCTAATCATTCATCCATCATTAGATAAGACATTGTGACATTGCATGTAGATACTTATGTGTGTTACTTGTCTATCATGTTTGAATTGTTTTCATGTCTTTTATCATGTACATATTTTATTGTCTTTATAGCATTGTGTCCCTTTTTGTCATATATCAGGTAATTAACAAGGATGCTATGATGATTTTACATTCCCTTGATGATGTGAAGTTCAATATTTTCTCATACACTTTTGTACAATATCTTCTTAGTAATACGTATATCATGGGACATATTTCCAAGTAACATATCTAATAGATTGCTTAAACTACAATGAACCTTATTAAAATAATGATGGATTTATCATTTCTTCTAAATCATTTAATTATCTTACATCCCATATCCAATTAGTTATCATATTCTTTTATTTTCCAACCAATCATCAAATTCCAATCATTCTTCCTAGTAATATTATCATCACATCTATATCCTCTAACCAATCATTCTATAGTCATCCAAATATAACATCTCAACTCAACTTGTAATCCAATCGTCATCACACTTAATGTATATCAAATAGCTAACATGTCTAACAATCATCCTCCTCCTCTAGATTCTCTTGTAATATATCATTTAGTTTAAATACATTGTGTAGAAACCTAAATCTAGCCACCAATAACCTCCAATCAAGATTTTGACCAATTTCCACCAAAATGCATTAAAAGATTTAAATATAACATATTTAAGTGCTGATTTTGGCTAGAGTATCAATAAATTAGGTAATGTAATTTATGGGCCAGTTAATTTTGATCAGATCATTCTGAGTCAAAATGCTAATTTTGCACCTAGGTGCTTTGGATTGCTCTTTTCTATCAAATCTCTTGCATGAGACACGTGTCTTTTTTATTTAGTGTTGGAAATATCCTAAATGGGACAATTGATCCAATGCATCTAACATTGATTTCCAATCCCAATCTAGTCAAATTTTAAACTAATAATAGGGCATTCTAATCAATTTGAGTAATTTATGCACAAAGTGCTTAATCATGCTTAAGATTTAATTAAACCAAATTAGAGAATAATTAATAATTAAATGTAAACTTGTTGAATACTTATTTTTGGAAATGAATATTGAATAACTCATTTCTTGGGAAAACATCCATAGGCCATAAATGCCTCAAATATTAGGATTCATGCCTCCCATGCCTCATCAATGCCCTCCATGCCTCTTAATTTCTTCTTTATCCAAAATATTGATGAGCCTATTTATCAATTTTAATTTCATAATTGGATTAATCCTTATCCACACATGCCAATGTTGAGATTGATGGTTCAAGTTGATCTTAGCCATTTTCCAAAATTTATAAATAGAGAGGCCATGAACATCATTTCTAAGCTATTTTGGTACAAAGTTATAATTCACAAATGATTCCAACATATATTTTAATTAGTGTTACCATGCCAAATTGATTCCAAGCCAATCTAATCCAAAGCCACAAAGTGCCAAGGAGAAGAGTATATAGTCAAGCCTCGTTTGATGAAGACTTCATGAGCACAAGCTGAGTAAGCCACTACAAGAAGCATTTTGGAGCATCTAAGGAAGGTAAAAGAAGGTTTCTTTTGCACTTTAGTTGTGCCTTTATTCATGTTTGTTAACTAAGCTCTCCCTAGAGTATAGGCCTAAAAATGTTATTCTAGTTAGTGTGTTTATTTCATTTTGTTTTCATTTTAAAACTAACACGATACTGACCTTCCTCTCTTGAGTCAAAGTCATAGCTTACATAATGGCACAACTGGTGAGACCCAACACATCCCACACATGAATAAGATCATTATGAACTTTAAAATCTTCATTTGGATCATTATAACTTTTACAATTTGATTTTCTAACTTTGTTTTGCCATTTTTTTCTTTATCACATGTTTACACAGTAATCATCATTGGTTGAGTAAACTACTAATGAACTGTTATCAGTTAAGTATAACCATCATCAATTAAGTTATTAAATTTGAAATTGGTCTACATAACCATTGCTAGTTATTAAAACCATCATCGGTCCACATAAACATCATCATCACTGATTAGTATAACCGATGATGGTCACTATGTTTTTTTTACACAAACTTGAGAGCTCATTTTTATAAGTTGGTTGTTTCATCTTCAAAAGTGTTTCTAAGATAAACATATTACCAATATTTTTTTCTAGGTTTTACTTGATAAATCATTAAATCATTCTAAATATATCCTTTTAAAATTATTCTAGGGTGTTTTAAAATGAATCAAACTTTTCATTTTGGTGCTTAAAGGAAAATCATTTAGGATGTTAATGCTTAAATCTTGTAGTTAGCTTTCAAAGTTATAAATTAAGATCAAGAGGTCAAATGAATACCACCAAATTTTTCATTTGGGCTTAGAATTGAACTCACTTGAATAATTTTTTTTATTCAATAGTTTTTTATTGTCTCTTATTTGTCAAAGAGAAGGTTTGTGCATGTATGCTCTTCCATTTGTCCCCTTTAGGGAACCCTTAAAATCAAAATCACCATACTTATTATAGAAATCCTAGTCCAAGGCTTAGAAATAATGTCATCTAAAGCACTCCCCAAAAACTCATCAAAGTTTGGGTGGCCTTGAACATGACCCTAAAGTCTTTCTTTTAGTCTTTTATTTCATGCAAACATGGATTCTTAGGGGGATGTCATTACCTCCCATGAATTATTTAGGGAAGCTTTGACTTGGGGTTTCATCTTTGAATATTGACTTCACTTACTTATTTTGATTTGCACATGAGATGTATCTACATTTGGACATCACACTATACTAAGTGAATAGCAATATGTGGTTGTAAAAAGGATTACACCTTTTTAAAACTAGATAATGTTGTGATCACCCAATTTCTATGATTATCTTTTGCATTGTTTGATGTGAAATTCATTATGCAATTGATTCCCCTAGAAATGTTTGAAATCTTATTAGTTTAGTCAACCCCACATTGCCATACCCTTGTTAGGATTTGGATGATTATACTTAGTATATTTTGGTCATTTTTACATGGTATATTTTGAGACTAAAACTTTATTGTTTGTTTATAAGCCATGTCAAAACCAATTTGTCTATACATCACTCTTTTGTTTAAAGAGGTGTTACATTGGTCATTTTACACCACACTTGTGCCTTGACATTTTTGCTAAACTTGTTTGTGTGTGTGTCATTTGAGTTGAGGAGGGTAGTGTTATGTTACCCAAATCATGTCAAAAAAATTTGAGCCTTTTGAGTCTTTTAAACATAACATATCACATCATTCGAGCATGCTTACATTATTAGGCTGCTCAATTTATTTCAAGACTAGTTTACCTTACACCAAAAACCATTTATTTCAAGCCATGTCATGTATAACATTTGGACCTTTGTCTTGTGCCATCATGTTATCTAATCTTGTCTAGCCTTTTTGGTCAAATCTTAGTTTTCAATGTTGAGTTTTCAATTATCCTTGTCAAAGTTTGGATTCAAACATTGGTTGATTTTTATTTAGGCCTCAGTTTATGGGGATGATACATAGATATTTCTCTTTTAGGTTGCATAAATTTAGTTAATCAATTACCCAAATTTGAAAACTATTGATGGTTTGTTTGTTCAATACCTATCCTTATCATTATTTGTGCCTTTATTTGGGAAAACATAGTCTTTATTCAAAGAGCCTTTTGCCTTATGACTTATGCCAATTGATCATGTTTATGTTTGATTCCATGTGCTAAGTCTATTTCAAAGTTACTTTCAAACTTGTTAGATTAAATTCACATCATGACTTTTTTTAAAGCCTAGCTTTTGACATAATTGGGCCAAAAGTCCTAGCATATGCCTATTTGTTTGAGCCTAACTTTTGACTCTATGTTTGGATAAAAGACCTAATAACTTAGCTTTTCCATTTCCTAGTTTAGATCTTATTTGGAACACTTTGACCTAGACCTTTGACATGTCAGTTTTTATTTAGACACTTGACCTTTTGTGCATATGACATTTAACATTAGACATTTGATGTTAGACTATTTTATGCCAAGTCTTATCACAAACCATTTTGGAGATACAACTCCATTTTAAAACTACATTAAAGATACAGATCCACTTTTGACCAAGTTAGATCAAGTTTGAACCATTTCTCCTTTGGACATAGTTTTTTTGGAGTTTTTATAACTCTAAGCCTTTTTGTTTTTGGAACTTTCATCATTTATGTGGATATGTCTAGCTACACCTATGGTGGAGTCACGTATAACACAACTTATGATAGAATGGGCACACAAAATGACTTTTATGGATTTAGTCAAGTCCCCAATGATGATAATATGGTTTATGAGATAGATTTATATCTACCTCATAATAATCATTCATGGGAACAAAGTCACAAACCAGCTCATGATCCAACTTGATACATGGATTTGTATGAAGAGGCTTGTGAGGAGAAATTTGAAGATCCAACTATAGATAATGTTGTTTGGGATATATATCCATACCCTCTTTGAAATAATTAGTACATGGAACATAATCAAGAACTATCTTATGAGCCAACTCATGATTTGGATGATATGGTTTATGCGGAAGACTTGGATGCTTTGGCTTGTGCAAGCAATCAAGTTTCATGATGTCATTTTGTTATCCAATCATCAACTAACCCTAACCATAATTTGGATTATATGATCTATCAAGATCTATAATATATAAGGAATATTATTACCATTCCTAGACCTATTTCTTTGGCTTTTGCAAGAAACTAGGCTCCATAATGCCCCTTCATCATTCTAGGACCTAGTCTTTTGGCTTGTGTGAGTAATCAAGACCCACAACACCCTATAATTACCATTTTAGGACTTCATAATTTATATTATGTAAGTAATCATGATCCCTAATTACCTACTATTATCCAACCACAAGCCATTCTTCATCCAAAACCAATCCCATCCAAACCTCAACCAATCACTAGGAAGACCAAGCTGTGTTCAAAATTGGTATTTTACAACTCATTGGAAACTAAAGCCTAGACAACCAACAAAATCCAAGATGTTTTTTTTTTCTAACCAGTTATGATAAGTCAACCTATGATGAATCACCTCTTGATCCTATCCTAGTTGTTGATGAGTCTCACACTAATCAACTACTCTTTGTCAAGTTGCTTCTTAATGATTATAACCACCTTTAGGAAAATCATTAACTTGACCATGTGCCTATTTTTTAAGAGCCTCCTATTGACAAGATGGTATCTAAAGAGTTATTTCTTAACCTTTTTCCCATTTTAGAGGAGTCCCACTCTGACAAACCAATTTTTGTGGAGCCCATTGTACCATCACAGTCTATTACTTGTCCAATACCAAACATTCAACAAAACATCAATGTAACAAAGTACCCGTTAGATAAAAAAATAGAGTTAGATTCATGTTATATTATTGAACTAACATTATATTTACCATAAAAATTTGAGTTAACATCAGTCTCAATGTTAATTTAGAGTCCCTTGTGTTAGAATTAGATTCAGAAGAAGAATATGTTTATGAATGTTACAACAATGGTTACGCATGCCTTGTAGATTAATCTAAATATATTTGTGATCCTTATATAGTTTTTGATGATGATTAATTTATCTTCAACACATGTTATCCTAGTATATTTTATGAGGATTACGTAGCCTCTCCCCATTCCATTACCATCAACCAAAATAACCATATCATTGACATTCTATCTCCCACAAGTGTCAATCGAGATTGATAGAATCACACTTTTTTGAACTACATACATGGTGACATAGCATTTAAATAAAATCAAGGAGTCCAAGACCAAATTCATATAACAAAAGAATAATATCCTAATAAAACCTTTTCAGAGGTGCTAGGGGACAATCAATGTCATAACTCAACATCTTGTAGTGAAACTTTTTTGGAAGTGCTAGAAGACAATCAAAGTCAAAAGTCAAAATTCCTTGGTAAAACCTTATTGAAGGTGATATGGGACAATAAATAAAAATTCATTGGTGAAAACCTCTTTGAGGCACCAATATCTAAGCACCAAATTTCTTCACTATTTGATGAAGATGAAATCAAAGATCAAATTAAAATAGTTTCCAATTTACAGCTTAATTAGATGATAACTACTCTCAAAATCAAATAACATAAAAATATAGTGGTCTTATCAAGGGAACAAGTATTTGACCCCACCACAACCAAAACTATGTCTAATCTAGCATCAAAAACATTACATGTGACTAAAAGTCCTGATCTTCATTTGTTTCCTAGCCATTCCACATTCTATTATCATCTACCATTCTATTTCAAAAACAAACATACCATCCATTATTTATTCTTATTTACCATCCATGGTCATACTTTCCTTTATAGAGGATACAAAGATACCTTGTCTTGACATTTGAAGGAATCAGAATCAACAGCCAATGAAGATCACAACAACATTCTCAAAATCTAAATTTGCATCAAGTTTTTTTATAGAGCAGTTATTTAGATGTGGTATGGCATATAAATTAAAATTATAAAGTATTATATTTGTGTCATTTACTGATCAAGATGTGTATCTCCCTATCAATAGGAAAAAACATAATAAAAAACCACACTTAGGCCAAAAACATGTACCATACCATTTCACATTGCCATTCCATTGTCATTGTTACATATACTTTTGCCATTAATGTGTATCCTTCCATTTACCCTACCACTTGGGGGCAACCCTCCTACCAATTTATCTAATTTATCAAACCATCATTATCCTTAGCAAGACTGTGTCATCTAACCATTCCATTCCTATCTAAACCAAAGCCTATTTTTAGTCATCCTACCTAATCCTATTTTGATCTTGGTTCATTTGGTTCTTCTTACAAATTTTATGAGAGGATTCCAATAAAGTATCAAAAATCAATAAAGTCCATGTTTAAATGATAGTCTATGAAAGTAGTGTGATAGTTGATCTAGAAATATATGTTTCAACCTATCAAATTTATTTATGTGAGCCTGATTATAACTGCCTATAGGCAAATAAATGTTTCACCAGTCTTGATAATAATTATAACCACCTATGGGAAAATTAATATCATTGACCTATTCCATTGTATCCTAGTTATAACTACCTATGGGAAAACTATGGGAAACATTTAATTATAATGCATTTCCACATCACCTTGCCATTACTATTTTCATTTGACTGGCCATTTGCCAAATTTGAGAACTTATTGGGACCTAGTTGGTTTCTCCCTACCTTTTGTATGGATTGAATTACTATAACTTGAGGTCAATTTAAGACTATGTGGGTCATGCTAAATTCATTTTGAGGTCACCTCAGTCCTCCTTTCCATATGCTCTTGCCATTTTGAGAGCAACCTAAGCTAAATTCTCCCTCCATTTTGTG
The DNA here is from genome assembly GCA_037957365.1 of Torreya grandis. Taxonomy (NCBI): domain Eukaryota; kingdom Viridiplantae; phylum Streptophyta; class Pinopsida; order Cupressales; family Taxaceae; genus Torreya; species Torreya grandis. The sequence goes on along the minus strand of JARHVA010006924.1, from coordinate 763,792 downwards.
AGCAAGTATCTTGTCATTCTCTAATGAGTTAAGATACCTCAAAATGCTAAAAACATTCATAATATTTCAAAATCTAAAAATATGTATCCTATATAAGCCTAGTTAGTTATCCTTGATCTACCTTACTAGGGCATTGTCATTGTTATGATGCTTTTTTTGCTTTTTTTTAGGCTTTCTATTTATTTATTTATTTTAGGTTGTTTGTTTATTCAATTGCCTATTTGTTTTCTTTCAGCATTATTTCTTTGAATTGGTCTATATGTATTCATTAGGTGATTACATGCAGACATTATTATTGAGTCTATCCATATTCATATGTCAACATTATCATCATGGTTTTTATCATTGGTGTATTATTTTCAAGTGTTTATTAGATTAGGAGTTAGTCCTTACACATATTTTGTTCAAGTCTTTATGGGGTTCTATCATGAAGCCTAACATCACATGCTACAACAAAAATTAGCTTCAATAAGGTCTATAATCATTAGATATGTATAGGTTTCTCCTTGGCACCTTGTAAAATCTCCCCATCCCACCCTTGATCAAACTAACCCATTAGCCACTCTAGTTGTATCATTACTAGTAAGGATGAGCATCTCCTCATTAGTAGGTACAATTGAATCATTTATAATGATCAATCTTATTCCTCTATCCATCTCTTTCATCACTTTGCACCTGATCATATTTAATTAGTATTCTAGGTTATATCCTTGAGTTATGCTTGTTAATCATACCTAACTGGGGCACCATCATTTTTAGCCAATTCAAGTCCACTTAATGATCATAACTATCTATGAACAAACCATTATTTTGAATTTTAATCTTGATGATAACTATATTTGGGAAAACTAGTATCCTTTTTACATCAATGCATGAAAGCATTTTCTCATTTGGATTAATCTCAACCATGGGTTAATTCCACCTTTCTTCTTGTTTCTTTTTGAGAGACCATCCATCAATAAATATGATGGCCACTCCCTCGAGGGGGCATCATCATAGGATTCCCAAAACCATTTGGAACTTTGTTATTTAATCATCATCTTATTTTTGGCATACATGGATTTACTCATTATTTAATAAGACATTTTTTTTACTATAGTTTGCAACATATTCCCAAATAGGGGCAAACTATAAACACCTAAATTTGGCCACCAATAACCTCCAATCAAGCTTTTGACCAATTTATACCAAAATGTATAATTTGGCCTAAAAACACTAAAAAACATTAAAAGATTTGAATCTAAAATATTTAAGTGTCTATTTTGGCTATAGTATCATTAAAAATGTAATGTAATTTATGGGCTAGCTAACTTTGATTAGATCATTCTGAGTCAAAATGCCAATTTGTCACCTAGGTGATCTGAATCACTCTTTTCTATCAAATTTCTTGCACAAGGCATGCCTTTTTCTTTGGTTTTTTCAACATCCTAAATGGGATAATGGATCCAATGCATTTAAATTTGACTTCCAATTCTAATCCAGTCAAATTTTGGACCAATAACAAAGCATTGTAGTCAATTTGAGTAATTCGTGCACAAAGTGCTTAATCATGCTTAAGAGATAATTAAACCAAATTAGAGCCTAATTAATAATTCCATGGAAAAATTTTGAATACTTGTTTTTGGAAATGAATATTGAATATCTACATCATTAGGTGACCTCATTTCTTGAGAAGACATCCCTAGGCCATTAATGCCACAAATATCAGGATGCATGCCTTCCATGCTTCATCAATTCCCTTCATTCCTCTTAATTGATCCTTTATCCCAAATATTGATGAGCCTATTTATCAAATTTAATTGCATAATTCGATTATTATCTATCCACACATCTCAATCCTAAGATGGATTGTTCAGGTTGATCCTATCCATTCGCCAAAATATATAAATAGAGAGGCCATGAACATCATTTCTAAGCTATTTTAGTGAAAAGTTATAATGCAAAAATAATTCCAAAATATATAAAAATTAGTGTTACCATACCAAATTAATTCCAATCCAAGCCAAGCCAAAGACACAAGGTGCCAAGGAGAAGAGGAGATAGCCAAACCTCCTTTCATGAAGACTTCATGAACACAAACCAAGTAAGCCACTACAACAAGCATTTTGGAGCATCCAAGGAAGGTAAAAGAAGGTTTATTTTGCATTTTAGTTGTGTTTTGTATTCATGTTTTTTAACAAAGCTCTCCCTAATGTATAGGCCTAGAGATGTTATTCTAGTTAGTGTGTTTCTTTCATTTTGTTTTCATTTTAAAAGTGACATGATACTAACCATCCTCTCTTGAGTCAAATTCCTAGCTCACACATTGGCCTGAGGTCTTGTTAGACTATGTAGGTAGTGATTAGCCATATAATCTATCTAAGGTAAATTCACCCACTCTCCCCTCTTTTCCCATCATTTATCATCACATTTATCTAGTCCCTCATCCTTGTATCTTACACTAGTCAAAATCCTTGAGGTATAATATCAATCATTAATCAATCACCATCTCCACAATCATCTCCTTAATATTTTTTCAATCACCCATAACTATCGTTTGGGCCCCACAAGTCACAACTTCCATCTTTTCTTTCATCATTTAGACATTATCACTGATTGGTTAATTCATCATACTTTATTTTCTCTCGATCCCTTGCATATGTCCTTCATAGGGCAATAATCACTATTAATCACATCATGGCTCATTTATTCGATGAATTACAATCTAATTCTTCTCCTTCATCTTTTGGTCACTTTATCTTAGCATTTATTTTCTCTCAACCTCTTCATCATATCACTAAACATTAGCTTTAAAATACACTCATCATTAATATCATCAAATCATTATCTTGACCTGGCCTAAAGCTCTCCCTTATATGCATCCTTACTTGGGATATGTTAAAATATTATGAACTTTTGTATTATAATAATATTTTTATGGTTGACTACCCCTTTGGATGTGTCAACAACCATAACACAATCATTCTCACTCCCTATGTATACATCTTTGTTAAGGGCATCATCAATTTGTAGATTACTGCTCAAGTTGACTTTATTTTCTTTATCATCTAACTCACATATAACATCATGGCCCCTTGTCTATCCATCACATCCAACCCCTCATTTCATATTTTGAGTAGACATCCATCTCATTCTTCCCCATATGTCCCCTTGAGGGGGCATCATATCTACTATAATTCATCTATGAAATGGTTTTCTTTGAAATACCATTATCCCATCTACTTAATACACTCATAATTCCCTTTCAAAGATAGATAAAATGTATGAACCTAAATTTTATCACTTCATTTATCATCACTAATATTTCCTTGGTATATGATGTTGACACTAATTTTTATTATCTCATTTATCCCCTCTAATTTCATCTTAATATCACCCCTTATGATCATTTATTTAACATCCCCTTCAATATTATTCATCCACTAACCTTATTCCTACTCAAAAAGATAATTAATACTTAGTATAATATGTAATTTATCACTTAATACTATTCCAACCCCACTTATCCATTATTTGAGAATTTAAAATTCCCATGACCCACCTACCAACCTACCCTAGCCTATTCCTAGGCTCTCTTACACCCCTAGTCCATAATAAAGTATCCTAATCCCTCATTAATCCTAATTAATCCCTAAGGATATTATATAATTCTCAAATCCTATAACCTCCTCTAACTTGGACCCCTTTCTCTAGAATCATCTATTCTAGAGGATCCCAAGGGATTTTTAATTCCTTAGAAATTCCTCCACCCTTGAACCTCATTTCTCAACATTGAATGTGATCCATAGATCTTCCCTCCTTGGCTTATTTATACAATCCACTCCTCCATAGCCAAGGAATATATAATCAACTTAAATATCCATTCCATATCCATGATTGACTAGTCCATGCTATCATCCAAATCCCTGAATCAAGCCATCACTGTGTCAAAATTATGAGTCTAATCCTTACAATCCACAAGATAAATCAATTTGAATATCTTGGAGGGAGGATAGGAGGAGAAATGTAATGGCAAGATTCATCTAATTTTTTTTATTTGCTTCCATAATCTCTCCTATTGAGTGCATTGTGCATTTTGGGGTTTAAATTATCATATTTAGGTAGTTTAACCTAAGTTCTCAAAATCACAATAATAATTTCAAATCAAGCTACTAAGTAAATAATTTAGTAGGGTATGGTTATAATGATAGGTTAAACTCAGTACTTAATCTAGTTGGATCTTTTATTCATAAACAAACTAAACCCTTTTAGAGCTTGACTGTGCATTTTTAAAATATATGAAAAATATTTAAGCTTTCATGACATTTCCTTTCTTAGTAAAAAATTAATTGAGTTCGTCTTATATATATATATATATATATATATATATATATATATATATATATATATGCTCTACAAGAATTTATTTACCTATGAATATATACACATAAATGTATATATATATTTATACAATGAAAGATTGTGGTGTTATTTTATATAAATTGAGGTCTTTGAATCAATATTGAGGATAGTTTCATTGTATATTGGATTTTATATCTATTTAAACATCCAAATGTTCTCAAGACCTATTTATGACCATAATCTATATGAGTATTTATGACATATATATATATATATGTATATATATATATATATATATAATTTATATCAAACTCATTTATACATGTGACTAAGTTAAGTATATGACTATGTGACATGAAATATATCACTTCTTATAATGATATCCATACACAAATATTGATATGATTGAGTATTTGATTATACATTTAAATTTATATAAGGCACTCGTATGTTTTTGCAAAGAATATTAAACTCACTGTATTCAACTATATATGTATATGTATATGTGTGTGTGTGTGTGTGTGTGTGTGTGTGTGTGTGTGTGTGTGTGTGTGTGTGTGTGTGTGAACTATGTAATTCAAAGGGGAAAGTTTAAACATTTGACTATGTATCTTATGTTATACAAATTAGGGAAGTTCAAGTATAGAGACAAAGTAAATAGTCAAAATACTATAGTTTTGGGGTTGTTTTATATTTTGAAGAATTGTGATAAAATAACAAAGTTTAAACATATACCTTAGTATATGTGATAATATAGTATCATATATAGTATATTATATACTTATAGTATACTATATTCAAGTATGCATATATAAAACTATCGAATGAATAGGTTATAATAAGTAAAATTGAGTATTTAAATGTGTACATAAATATATGGTATATAGGTGTTTTATTAATTGAGTTATAATTATGAAACTATTATACTATATGTAGATGTACATATCCTACTCAATATTTGTGACCATTACTTGTATATCAAATAGTTATGGGTGATTTTGTTGTTCTTAAACAACTTCTTGTCTGTAACACTAGATGGAGGAGTAATAAGAGAAACATAAACATCCAAAATAGATTTCCATACATCAAACCCTAGGGACATAATCCATGTCCTCATATTTACACTCCAAAAATCATAATTGCATCCATTAAACAATGGTTATTTATTAATAAATAAACCTCCTTGATAACTACCCATAATGTACTTTAGATCACCTTCAAGTTATTAAACCTTTACCAAAATACTGGCTCTAATACCAATTTTTAGAGGTACAATCACTGAGAGGGTGGGAGGGGTGAATTGGTGAGCCCAAATAATCCAACTTCAATTATGATCTTTATAAACACAACCAATTATCAAAATAATTCATGAATCATACACAACATTCATAGCAATAAGCAAGAGATACAATGCAAGATCAATTATCAAAACCCTCTTAGGGAATAAAACCCATTAAAATCGACAATTGGACTACTATCCTATAATACAAATATTCAATTTAGATCATCTAAAAATGATCAAGGAACTAAAATCCATACATAGTGAGACTACAATCCCACAAGGTGATGCCACACTTGTTTAGTTAAGCTATAATAAGAACTAGACCTTTTAGCAAGTTTCACCTTGTAAGGAGGCTAAAACCACCTTAGATGTTGAGTTGACATAGTAAAAACTATGAACACATCCACCTATTCACTAATGTCTTTAACACTTGATGATGGACCTCTGATTAATACTCTTCACCTTCACTCATACTCAGACAAAAATCACACTATTCTCTTAATATAATTATGATGACCAAGTCATAAAAATATTCCTCAATATATTCTAATCCTCAAATCATCCTCAAGGAACTTTACCCCTCTTTATCTCCATAAAATACATACAATCCTCTATTAAAAACTCTCCCAAGTCTCTCACACACAATCTCAAAATCACCATATTTGATTTCACTATATATAGAGCAATCTTGATAATCACTACCTTGGTCAATTGTTAGGAATGTCTTAACCATTAAGACATTTGTTACTTGAAGGCACAAATTGATACAATCTTTATAGGTTAGCCATAGCATCTATGGGTCACCCTTAACAAAGTACACCTTTTAGTATGGCCGTTGTAGCTCTTATAGGTCTTGTGGAGACCTATTCACCCATTTATCACACCCTTAAGCAAAAAAATAACACATGACCACTTTAAAATACATGGGTCCTCTTCTTATGTCCCCTTAGACATCCTTAAATGATCATAATCATCTTAGCTCACCTTTGTGTATGCTGAAACAACTCAAACATAGACCTTACACATAAGAATGTCAATACCAAACATACAATCAACTTCTTAGCCATTGTTCATACTCAAGATTGATTGATTACAGCTATAAAAACCACACATAACATCCTCATGAGTCTAAAACACTCCCAAATAGCAAATTAAACATGAGACATTGAAACAACATTAAAAAAAGCTTAAATATCCTTCTCAAGTCACTTGTAGAACAAGCAAAAACACATAGTCGACTTATAGGATTAATATATTTGATTGTACTCACTTTTAGCCCTTTAAATCAATAATTCCAAATTTACCTTGGAGTCCTCTACCAATTTGATTTTTATTACACCAAAAAATTCATCCTAGATTGAAAGTTATGGCCCAAAAACTAAACACTATTTTTTCCTTTGAAAATTTAAATATTCAAATACAAATGGTCACAATTAACCTTCAAACACAATGTTTGTATCTCATTTCCTCTCAACTCAGATTGAATATGCACCATTGATCTCTTCTAATCTTTTAATACATAGGCACCAATACTTAGATGTTAAACCTCAATCATGTTAACCTTATCTCATGTAGCGTTGAAACATTAACTCAATTCACTCTATCAATCTCTATGAATTAATCAATTCTTTACCTATCAATGCTCACTATTTGATCAAACTATAGAAACACCTACTTGCTATTGGATATTTATCATGTACCTTTGCTTAGTTATTAAACATCAGTAACCTATCCTCATATCACTACTTTTTTACTTCTTAGATTAATGTGTGCTATTGATCTTGCTTTATCTTTAACACTTTTAAAGATGACTATGTATGGGGACCTTTTCAATATGCCTGAGTAGCCATTTTTTATCCATAATAATTTGTTATGTGCTTTTGTTGCAATATCTCAAATTTGGACTAGATGATATCCTCACATAGGATAATCTAACCATATAAAACATTATTCTTATAACACTTACACATGTGAAATCTAATGCCATTTAAATGCCTTCTCAAAATCTTCTGTCATAGACCCAACTATGTCAAAAACCTACCCAAGAGGACAACTTTGAGCATGCATAACTTTTGTTATGATTTAATGCATGATGTAAAATTTAGCACAAAATAACTATACTCAAAATTTAACAAACCTATATGGTCAATTTATCTTTATACCTTATCACATGTAATATATAACACCATCAAAATTCTAACTCGACTATTCTTTCCACATGGGAGCCCAACTTTGCATATGTATGGGAAAACATAGTCAAACTACTTGGGAGCACAACTTTGCATAAGCATATCTTTTGATGTGTTTCATCACATGGTGTAAAAATTAGTGAAAATAAAATAGGTCCAAAACTAAATAAACCCATATGATCACCTTCTTCTAAAATGACCACACATGTGAGATATACCATCATCAAACTACTTACTCAGCTCTCTTTGGCCACATTGCAAATTTGGCTAAGTATTAGAAAATAATGATTTTGACTGCACCCCCATATCTTTGACCATGTTTTCATGCATGAATTGATATTTTTAACATAAAAACTAGGGACTAATGTGATCAAAACCATATTACCAAATCCCCTTAACTCATTCCCATGTGTCAATGGTGACATCCTCAAACTGTCTACTCATATTTTCTACCACTGGACCCAAAGTGTCTAGATGAAAAATATGGACAACCAATGAATTCCACTTGTGCACACAAGATTTTAAATAATAGATAACATATTATGTAACTATTTCATAGGATCCAATCACCATACTCATCCCTAAACATCTCTAACCAGTCAAACTCTAGAGAGAACAACCAAGCACACTAAGATAAACACATTGCAAACTTTGTCATTGTTAGTTAGGCTATCAAATAATTTCATGCACTCACTAGGACACCTCCATTACATCACCATGACATCACTAAAAATTCTTCAACAATCTCCCCCTTTATCATTGATGTCAACAACCATCATATATAGCAATATACAACTCACATTCTCTCTCTTCAAAACACTCCCAAAATAAGAAATTTCTCCCCCTTTGACATAATGATAAATTGGGCACAAACTGATATAAATTACCTATAAAAAAATTAAATAGTAAAATACCATATTATAATGATGATACAAACTCCCCCTTACCTTGAGCCTACTTCAACTTTCCTTGACAACATCCTCTTGCTCCATGCCAACACTCGTCTTCAATCAAGCACTACAACCAATAAAGAAAGAACACACAAAACCATAGAAATCTGATGGAACACATCAAGAAACATATAATATGGACTCCCATAAGAACTCTAAGAAATTTCACCTTATGATCAACTTTAGATCTCCACAAACCATGAAGAACCATCACACATGCTAACTAACCTTCTCTCTCAAGCTACCATAAGTACCACCAACAAAACTTCATGCCACTCACCAAGTAGGAAACATACACTAATCCAACTTGATAAATCACCTTGAAACACACATACCTTGATATTTTATAGAGACTGAGTAGAAATGCACTCTTTTTCAAACTAGGACGGTCTAGCCTCCTTGTAGCCCTACCTGAAACTTAGAAAGCCTACAATTTTTAGTAGACACATATTCAAGACATTAAAATACATATCTAGATCATTATCATATTTCCCCTCAAGCACTCCAATTTTCATCACTAATATCATCCTCTAAAATATATTCCTTCATAAACCAACTATCTAATTAGGCCTCCAACTTGATAAAAACTTGAATAACTTGAGTACCAAAAACCTTCAAATCTCTATGAAGATTTATTTAACCACCCATTTGAACCATTCAACATATTAAGAATCCTAAAACCTCAACTCATAAATTAGACCACTTTTCTAGTAGAGCCCAAAACCCTAAAATTTTAAAATAAACAAAGTCAACACAACACCTTCTAGTTAATGCCCACCTCTGAAACTTCTTGTACACATAGAGACAACCAATACATAGTTATAGACCAAGATTTGAGATTCCACATGATTATGTTCCTTGAATTAATATAACTTATTTTAGGACTTTCAATTTCTTAAGCACAAACTAGGAAACCTGAGAGTCAACAAAAATATCCAAAATTGACTTCAACATATCTTCAGATTGCAAAACTAATACACATAAAGACAACCAATACACACTTATAGACCAAGATTTGAGATTACACATGATTAGATTCCTTGAATTAATATAACTTATTTTAGGACTTTCAATTTCTTAAGCACAAACTAGGAAACCTGAGAGTCAACAAAAATATCCAAAATTGACTTCAACAAATCTTCAGATTGCAAAACCACCTATAGAATGCTAGAATACCATTATCAGACCTTTTATATAAAAATATCATCTTGAAAAATCACAAATCCTTATTTTTTATCTAAGAACCTTCAATCTGATCATGTAAACTATTTCATTTATAAAACTCTACAATAATACTTGCTTCTCTATTTGAAAGAAGTCTTTTAAGAAGCGTAGATAGAGACACCCTCTATACATTAATTATCTAAAACAAAAACAAATCCTCATATTCCATATCCTCATTTCTCAATTGACACTTATATTTTTTTCTATTCTTCTTTGGCTTAGGAGAAACAACTTCTTCAACCACTACAACATTCTCCTTTTCTTCTATAATTGGATTGATAATATATGGAGAGAACAAAGATTCATGACATACCTTTTCATCTATATAATCTTCCTTGTATCTTGGAACCTATTCATTAGGCTCAATAAAATGATGTTTTTTTCATGATACATACTCATAAATAATAGGATGTTCACATGGATCCATAAATACCTTAGGACTAGCTTCAATCAACACCTTGGTCTTCTCTTTGAGCTTGATGTCTTCATTCTCAACATGAGTAGACAATGAGACCTCTTGGTACTTTTAAATTTTGGAAACATTCTCCACCATAACAAAAAAATTACTTAGACCTGTAGTCTTATCATGACTCACACTTGTCATATTTGGATTCTATGTGTTAACTTGCCTTCTTTCTTGAATTCTAGGAACTTGATTAATTATATTCTATCTTGTAGGCCTTTGTTTACAAAATCATACCATATATTTTTTAAGAAATGTATCTTGCCTTACCATATTTAGACATAAATTTGTAATGTGTCCTATGTTATGATAAATAAAATAACCTCTTCTTTTCGAAGAGGACTCACCTTATCTAATCTTACGTGGATAATGGTTTGAAAAATGCCCCATATTAAGATAGTTAAAGAACTTGATTCTATTTATACCTTTTGAATGATGAACCCCATCATAGTTACATGCAAATTTATTTATAATAGGTCTCTTTCACTCCCTATACCTATCACCAAATTGATTACATGTATAATAATAACAATTGAATCTTGCATACCTCATGGTATTTAGCTATTTGATCTTATTTATCTTTACTCTACCAACACCTTCATTCATTATCTGATTATTTATCTTCAAAGTATGATTTTCCTAGTTCACATTAGTATTTATCTTTTCTTGAGTTACATTATTTTGTTCTTCTTCATGTCCAAGACTAGTTCTATCACTAGCATGATTTTGACCACTCAAAATGTTGTCTAGATCACATTAGATATTTTCAAATTTCGTAAATGACATCACCTTACTAGATGTCTTCTCTAAATCAGATTTCAAAAAATAATTTTTAGAAACATACCTTGAACATTCTTCTTCTTTAGTTTTTAGGCTTATAGATAGAATTTGTAATTGACAACTGAGATGCTTGATCATATCTTCATGCTCCTTGGTGTCTTTGTTCAATCTTGCCTCAAATAAATTGAATTTCTCCTCACAGTATTTAAGCTTAGATTTCATCTTATTATTGATATTATTCTCAATCTTTAGTTCTTCAAGAACATTCATCAAAATAGTCTCATAGTCCACCTCATCTTCATCATCATTTAAATCACTCCAAGTAGACTCCTAAAAAAAGTAACTTCTTTCTTCAACCATGAACAGGGATTCGTCTTCATCAAGACCATCATCTTTATGATAATTTTTAGAGTCATTATCTTCATTCTCATCTAATGAGATGAAATCTTATTTGGTGTAAAGACTCTTCTTGTTTTTGAATAACTTTTTGTTGTTGTTAAACATTATGAATCCTTTCTTCATATATGTATTCTTGTCTTCATCTTGGCCTTCACCATGCTCTTCATCAACATTTTTCTCATTCTTATGAGGGTACTTATGATCAACATGTTCTATCTCTCTGTAGTTGAAACATTTAAAGGGTAGTTTACCATTATACTTCCCTGAGCTAGTGTTCAATTTCCTAGTAATCAAAGCAATTAGTTCATCCTCATCTATATCGGATATGTTATTCTCTTTGTATTTCTTACCTTTGGAACTTATTCTTAGGTTTCATCTTTGTCTTGAATGCAAATTCATTATTTGGTGGTATACCATCATTTATTATCATCTCATATATAGTAATGGTGACATGCAATTGATCCATCTTCAAATATGTAAGATCATGACTCTCTTCTATAATAGATACTTTTGGATCGAACTTGAGAGATAGAGAAATCAATACATTTTGGACTATAGTTTCCTCTTTAATATTATCTCAAGATCTATGATGATTTTCATAGTCTCATCAATTCTCTGTAAAAAGGATGCCATAGAATCTTCCTCCTTCATCTTGAGACCTTCAAATTGCCCTCTGTGAGTCTATAGCTTCGCAATCTTAACCTTTGAATCTCCTTAAAAAATGATCTTCATTTTTTACCATATATCTTTAGCATAAGTATAATGGATACCTTGGTGTATTTATTCTTTGAAAGACCACAAGTTATAGCATTCATCACCTTTGAATTGTTATCAAATAACTTCTTGTCTATAACACTAGATAGAGGATTAATATGAGTAACATAATAATTTAAAATAGATTTGCATACATAAAAACCTAGGGAAATAATATATGTCCTCATCTTTTTACTCTACAAATCATAATCAGATCCATTAAACATTGGTGTTTTCTTAGTCGATAAACCTCCTTGATGACTACCCATAATGTACCTTGGATCACCTTCAAGTTGTTAAGCCTTTACCAAAGGTTCAATTATTACACCACTTATTAAAGGTACAATCATTAAGAGTGAGGGATAAATCACTGAGCCCAAATAATTCAAATTCAATTTTGACCTTTAGAAACACTTAACTAGCTATCAGAAACATTCATGTAGCATACACAACATTCATAGCAATAATCAAGAGAGATAATGCAAGATCAATATCGTAACACATGACATACGTGGGAAAATTTCTTGGGGAATAAAATCCATTGAAACCTACAAATATACTATTATTTTATAATAAAAAATATCCAATTTAAATCATCTATAAATGATCAGGGAACTACAATCCATATTTAGTGAGACTACAATCCCACAAGGTGTTGTTATACCTATCTAGTTGAGCTACAACAACAACTAGACCTTTTAGCAAGTTTCACCTTGAAATGAGGCTAAAACCACCTTATATGTCGATATATGAAAAAAAAACCTATGAAGACATCCACTTATGCATTGATTTCTTCAATACCTGATGATGGACCTCTTATTAACACTCTTCACCTTCACTCATACTCAAATAACAAGCACACTATTCTCTTAATAGAATTATGACTAACAAGTCATACAAATAGTATTCAATATATTATTCTCGTCAACTCATCCTCAAAGGAATTTTACCCCTCTTTTTATCCATAAAACACACACAAACCTCTCTAAAAAACTCTCCTAAGTCTATCACACATAGTCTCAAAATCACCATCTTTGATTTCACTATATATAGAGTAATCTTGATAATCACTACCTTGGTCAGCATTTATGCATGTATTAACCCTTAATACATTTATCAAACAAAAACATGACTTAATACAATCTTCATAGGTCATATATAGAATCTATGGGTCACCCTTAAGAAGCTACACCTTTTAATAAGGCCCTTGTAGCTCTTATATATCTCATAGATACCTATTCACCCATTTAGTACACCCTCAAGTAAAACAATAACACAAGACCAATTTCAAATACATTGGTCCACTCCTTATGTAACCTTAGACATACTAAAATTACCAAAATCATCTTAGCTCACCTCTAAGTATGCTCAAACAACTCAAACATAGACCTTACACATAAAAACATCAATATTAAACATAAAGTCAAATTCTTAATCATTATTCATACTCAAGATAGATTTATCACACCTCCAAAAAAAACACAAATCATCCTCATGGAGTCTAAAACACTCCCAAATATGAAATTCAGCAAGATAAATTGAAATAACATCAACACAAGCCCAAATATCCTTCTTGGGTTACTTGCAGAATAAACACAAACATAGTCAAATTTTAGGCTCAATATCTTTGATTGTGCTCACTTTCAGATCTTCAAACCAATAATGCCAGATGCACCTTAGATTCATCTACCAATTTTATTTCTACTACACCATAAAATTCATCTTGGATCAAAATTTATGGCCCAATACTAGACACTAGATTTTCCTTTGTAAATTTAAATATTAAAATACAAACAAACATAGCTAACCTTTGAACACAATGCTCACATCTCATGTACTCTCAAATCAAATAAAATATGCGCCATTGATCAATTTTGATATTTAACACATAGGTGATAATTCTCAAACATTAAACCTAATCCACGTTTACCTCATCTCATGTACCCTTGAAAATTTGACTCAATACACTCCATCGATCTCTATGGATCATTAAGGTCTTTAATGAATAAAGCTCATTGTTTGATTAACCTATACGAAAATCCACTCACCATTAGATACTTATCTTGTACCTTTGCTTAGTCATTAAACATCATTCACCTATCCTCATTTAATTTCTTCGTAAATTATTCGAGTAATGCACACCATTGATCCTAAGTAGCCATTTTTTTATCATGAATAACTTATTTTATGCTTTGATTCAAGATCTTAAATTTTGGTCAGATGATATCCTCACATAGGAGAATATAACCATATGAGACATTGTTCCTAGAACCCTCATGCATGTAAGATATAAATCCATTAAAATTCCTTCTCAAAATCTTCTATCACAGAGCCAACTATGTTAAAAACCTACTTGAGAGGCCAACTTTGAGTATGCATAAATTTTGTTGTGTTTAAGTACATGATCTCAAATTTAGCATATAACAACTATACTCAAAACTAAAAAGACCTATATGATCAGTTATCTTAACACCCTCACATGTGAAATATATAACACCATAAAAGTGCTCACTCAGCTCTTCTTGCCACTTTAAAAAATTAACTATGGGAAAACACAATTAAACTACCTGGAAGCCCAACTTTACATAAACATATATTTTGATGCGATTAATCACATAATCTAAAAATTAGTGAAAATAAATTAGGTGCAAAACTAAAAAAATTCATATGATCATCTTCTCCTGAAATGTCCACATGTGTATGATATTCCATCATCAAATTTCTTACTTGGTTCTTTCTATCCACATTAGAAATTTGGCTAAGTATGGGAAATTAATGAATTCTGACTGAGAAGCTATCTTTTCACCCCCATATCTTTGACCACACTTCAAATCATGAATTTATATATAGTTCATAACAAATAGGGACTAATGTTATCACAACCATATGACCAAATCCCCTTGAATCATTCCCACATGGAAATGGTGACATCATCAAATTGCCTACTTAGATTTTTTTTTCATTGGACCCAAAGTCTCCAGATGAAAACTATGGACAACTAGATGAATTTTACTTATAAAAAAAAGGTATAAAAGCATACATAACATCTTAAGGACTTATTTCACATGTTATAACACGATAATCATCCTCAAACATCTCTAACTAGTCAAACTCTGGAGAACAACCAAGCATACTTTAAGCACACTAGGATAAGCACATTGCACACTTTGTCATTGTTACTTAGGATATCAGATAATTTCATCCACTCACCAGGACACCTCCATGACATCACCATGACACCACTAACAAATCTCTAACACTTTTGATATGTGTTATTGGTTGAGTGAAATAGTAAATATGTGGTATTAAAATGGAATACAAATCATATAATGTTTTTAGTAGTTTATATACATTATTAATGTACTTTTTAAATTGTAAATAAATTAAATAAGTTGTTGATTAATTTTATTTATATGTATGTAATAACATTGATAGTTTTGTTATCCTTGAATTTTACCAGGCTCAATTCATGGGATAACCCCTACAAAACTTGTCTGTCTCGTAGTCCATGAGCTTTAATCTCTCAAAATGAGGCCAATCACTACCTCCTTTTGTTTTTTTTCTCTTGGAAAAGAAGGTTTTTTGATGAAGTTTTTCATCTCATGTAGTTTAGATAATTTTCACCAAACTACACTAAGTTTATCTTGGTGCAAGTTAGACAATTTTCTCTAAATTGTAGTGCAGTACATGCAAAATCAAGGATTTTTTCTGACTCTACACATGTTGAGTCAAAGAATTTTTTTGACTTTGCACATGTTGAGTTAGAGAATTATTTTGACTTTGCACATGTAATGTTGGTAATTTTGTATGATCTTACATATGAGACCCACTACCCATAGTAATTAATATACATTTATTACCACATTTATATATTATTCTTGGTAATTTTATTTTTACCACTTGTTTTTATTTTTTCTCCTCATTGTTTTTGAGCTCTCTTACACTCCTTTCAGTGATATTTTTGAGATAATCAAAACTTACTCTACCACCATTTTCTTAGTTGTTTTAGCTTACACATGAATCACTATTTTGAGCACACTTTGTAGGTAGGGTACATTTTTCTTCTTCTTTCCTTTTTGTATTTATTTATTATTATTTTTTGGCCCTAGATTTTTTGATTGAGTTAAATCCTTACTCAATTTACTTTTTTATTATTATCATCTTGAGTTTTGATTTTTTTATTTCCCCTTATATTCCCCCTTCCTCATTTTAATTTTGATTCTTAGGGTTTTTATCTTGGTTTTTGTAATTTCCCTCTTTTTGTACATCAAAAAATTTTCTCTGAAGAACATTTTCTCTTTATGCACTTTAGATAAATTTCTTCAATATGCATAAAGTTAGCCATCCCTTTTTGTGTAATTCAAAGAAAATTATCTAACATGCACAAAATAGTCAAGTTGGATGCAAGTCCAATAATTTTCTCAGACCTACATTTAAATTTAATTTATTCTTATGCAAGTTGGATAATTTCCTCTAACTTGCATGAAAGAAGTTTTATTTCCAAAGTTATGCAAGTTAGAGAATTTTCTCTGGCTTACATCTCAAAACCTTCCAACTCCTATGGAGTCTAAAGAAAATTCTTCAAACTACACAACCTTCAACATACCTCATGTAAAATCACTATTTTTCACTTAGCCCACATTTTTTAAAAAAGAGTAAAACTTTATAACTCTAGATAATCAAAATTTCCTACTTGTAACTATCTGATCAATGTCAAACATCATTCCAAGAAAGAACACAATGAAGTACAAGTATCAGGGTGTGTTCCCATCATCTCTAGTTGAATTAAATGTGGATCAAATTAGGGATATAGATATTGGTCATGTATTTATGGTTGAGTTTTTAATAATATTAGGAAGAGAACCCATTCCACCTCATATGAAACTAATACTTAATAGTGAAATTAATTTAGCTACTGCATTTTTAGTAACAGCACATGATTCTAAATTTGTATTGACCATGGCAACACATTTTGATAAGAAAAGTATATTTGTCAAGGATTTAGAGGATAAGGTGATCATTCACCTTGATGAGGAATATTTTGATAAAATTTATTACCTCTTTGAGATTGAAGAATATTATGATTTAACTATGGAATCATCTCAAAAATACTATGACAAAGATCTTGAGAAGTATAAGAAACATATTAACTCAAAATGGCTCAAGACTCCTCAGCCCACCATTGCTAGATGGCCCAAGTATTTGTATCATAGTGATTTTTCTAGAGGAGATAGGATATTTTATTACTCTACTTAGTAGAGTGAAAGGGTTGTCTACTTCAATCATTTTTCAAGAATGGATGTATTGATACATTTTGGTTATCAAAAGAAATAAGTAAAGGATATTTTTGGGTAAACAAATTAGTGATTCTGTTTATCATCAACTCTCTAAGGTAGCTTCTTCACTCAATTTTTACATGAATTCATATCTTGTGTATGTTGTAGCCAATATGAAGTCTTTCTTAGGTTTAAATTTTTTTGGTGAAAGGAAAAATGTTCTTGTATATGAACACTATCCACAACTAACTCTAAAATAAATCATCAAGCATTATAGGAGTGTTAATGATGATTTATTCTATAAATTCATTTTCAATTTTGAGAAATAACATGAAAATAAGAGAGTTTTAGAACAAGTATGGGCAGAGGTCAATAAGGTTGGATGCATTTTCTTACATTTCCCAAGTTTTACATACATCAAGGTATGAGGATTTGATGAATAGCCTTACATGCTACCCAAATAACCAAGTGATAAACTAATACTAATGGATATGTGTAGACAAGTGATGAACATGTATAAACAATAATTAGATGCTCACAAGAAAGGTTTCAAATTTCCAATCAATATTGGTTGATACATAATTTCCACTACTCCAAAGGCTAATACTATGGAAACCAAGTTTTAGTTGATTATGCTTAAGAAAATAAAAAGTAGAGAAAACTTTGATTACAAAATGATGAAGGAGAAGCTCAAACATAATATCACCCATGCACATATAATTGAAGATATTTGGGTAGAATGCAAAACTGATGAAGATACAAGTAGACTTGATTATAGTCACCTTACTACTAATCAGATTGTCAATTTGGAATTGGAAAATATTCTTGGGGATTTGATAGATGATGGGAATATATTGGATTCTTCATATGAGTAAAATAAAGTGGCTTCAACTCCTCTCCCTCCCATCCAATGGTCAGTTAAATAATCCACTTCTATTAGAGATAGATTTCAACTTATTCTTGCAATAAATAATGCTTGGTTAGAATCTAAAAGAATCAAGTTAAAAAAATTTAAAATTGGTTTTGAGGAAGAGTATGATGAAGAGAATACTAAGAAAAGAGAGGAGCTAAGAACCAAGAACAAAGAGGAGGCCTCTAATTCCAAAAAAAATCTAAAATTTGTATTTGTTAGTAGAGGAAAGAGGAAAGATAGAATTAAGTGTCAAGGAAAGTGATCAAGTGGAGAAGAAAGAAATCCCAATCACAAGTGAAGAACCACCTCAATCAATAATGTCACAAGTGTCACAACCAGTGCATTAATAGACTATACAAACAAAGACTACTCAATCAGAGGTTCATTTGACTAAAGCTTTTCAAGCCATAGTTTCATAGGTAACATTTTCCATAGTTCCTCCTATGAGTACCACTATACAAGTTAAACATGTTCCTTATCAAGTTGTTCTTTCACCACCACCTTCACCTCATAGTGACACATTTTTTCAAGTTAATTCACAAGGTACATATACCAAGTTTTTGATTCATTATCAAATCTACCCAATCCTTCAAAGTCATTGGGAATCCCAACTAATTTATATTTCACCCAACAAGATATGGAAAAATATATGTCTATACCTTCTTCAAAGATAACAACTCAAGTTCCTATCACTCTAGTGTCCAAAATGTTAATAAGAACTAAAGTGATGGTTACTCTAACCCAAAATATACCTATTATTACTATAATCCCATTGGTGTCAACCCCATTACTAGATACCTCCATCACACTACCTTTCGTTCCACATACTTCATAATCTATTATTCCTACCCAAGTATCCCAAGATTTAACATCCCCTGCCCAAGGAGATCCATCTCCTCTTCCTCCTTGGCTGGCATCACAAATACCTAAGAAGAAGAATAAGTGAGCAGTGGCACCGAAAGACTTTGATTTTGGTCAGCTTATTCCAATAAAGCCTAAAATAATAAAGAAGGCCAAAACTATGTCAAGGGTGTTATTTGAATCTAGGCACAAGTATGTCAAAGTTATAGTTCCTCCTAAAGATAGAAACATTGAAGATATTCAAGTGTCTAAATATGTTATAGGATGAATATATATTGGGAAACAAACCCATGAAAGCATTAAGGAATATTTTCAAGTAGCAATTTCCTCCTTGATCGAGAGATATGATTAGGATAAGAAGATCAAGGATCAACTCAAAGTACAAGTAAAATAGTTGACCTCTACTTTACTAAAAATCACCCAACCTTCTAAGTCTATTGATCTTGTTGTGAATGAAAATACTAAAAAATCCATTCAACATGTAGATAAAATTGTATTTTAGGGTCATGTGGTCAATGTCTAAATTGAGAGATTAACAACACATTGTACTCAAAGGTTGCATTCTACCGTTAGATTTTTGAAGAACCTAAGTGAAGTGAAAATAGAAATTCAGCAAATAATTAAAATACTCACTCAAGATTTTGAATTAACTAAAAAAGATATTAATGCATGGACTCAACTATGCAAATTCAAATTGGAGCTTTTATTTGAGTAGAACATCATTCCAAATAGGAAAATGTTCATTGAATACAGGGAATCTATGAAGAATAAAAGATAAGTTCTCAAGAATCTAGTTAAATATCTTGAAGAAGTTGAAGATATCTATGATAATAAGATGTTATATCTTGTAGACAAAATTGGAGAGCTTAACTTCCAAGTTCAAAATGATTCTCAGGGTATTCTTCTTATGGAGACTTTTATTCAATAATTTACATATTTAATTCAAATAAATATTAAAATAAGTACTTTCACACTAGAATCCATATACAAATTTATTGAATTTTAGGTTATTTTTAATAAATTACAAATAATCATGGACAAAAGAAAAGATTTGGCAGTTAACATAGAAGATTCAATCACAAGGGTACTTGTCATCTCTGAGAGTACATCTGGCCTAGATAATAGTGAGGTTCAAGATATATTGAATACATATGAGGAATTTTTTGAAAATAACAAAAAGGAAGAAATTCTTATGTCTAAGGACAGTTTACTTTTTTAATTTTCCATATGTAATTTTGTTTAGTGTAAACTACACGTAGGAAAAGTACACAGTCCTACGTCAAATAGGACTTTGTCAATGAATAAGTCAATGTATTAATGTTTTTTTCTTATTTTTGTTCATATCTCCTATATATAAATATGAGGATTCTCTTTATACAAAGGATCACCAATTTTTGTAGAGGGTAAATGCTTCTAAATTGAGAAATAATTTTGAAACTTTGTGTCCATATTGTAGATCAAAAATTCATTCAATATAAGAAAATCAAGTGATCTTTCAAAATTTGTTTTGAAATATACTTGTGGTGTATTGGGAATGTTCTTTTGTCTTTTCCATTTAATTTTCTTCTCATTTGAGTGAATTATGGTGTGAAATTTCTATAAGATAGAAGGTGACAGGAAGCTAATTTTGGAGTCTTTGAGCTACTTTTTAGTAAGTAGGTTTATGTTCACATTGAAAGTGAATTACTGAGGATACTTTGGGCTTCCATTTATTCTTCTTTGATAATTTTTATCTTTGCTAGAAATAAGGTGAAGACTTTGGGCTGAACCTTATTATATCTTTCAAGTTTATTCTAATGGTATTATTCATGTTAATCTTTTGGTTAACAAATCTGAATATCAGTTATATTTGGTTCATCAAGTGATCTTATATTTTTAAAGTATATCACAAAGAATGAAAGGAAGTTTGTGATTGAACATCAATTATGAAAAAAGAGAATTTGATGATATGAAAACACCCATTATGATAAAATCATTATAAATAAGTGTAAATAATTAAGTGTTGTATTAGTTAATAATAAAATGGAGCCTCTCTTTTCATTGAGGATAGATTTTATCTCATCACACTGTGGCTGAAATAACCATTTTGATACCAATGTGTTAGTAAAAAAATATTCACCCAATAGTTTTTAGCGACTCCACTAGGGATCAAACATATAACTAATATATACACTCATTTGGTTCATATAAGACCAACACCTTATTATTTTCTATTATTTTATTATAGTTAATCTCTTTTCTTTTTGAGTACTTTCACATTCTGGTAGATCAAAACTACACTCATGGTAAAAGGGCAGTAGTGCTCATTGATACAACATTCAAGTTATTGCAAGAACATAACTTTGATCTTATACCAGCACATACAAGTTCACCTTTTTAGCATACAAGAAGTTTTACACCTACAAGTACAATATATCTCGTACCAGGAGAAACTTCCAACATTCTTAGAGTTTTTCTATTTTGCCTTTGCAAAGATTTGTCATACCTCCATACATGCCATAAAGAATGGAAACTCAAGGTCTATGGGGGAATTATTTTGGTCCATTGAATTTGGCACCACCATCTCATGAAATACCTCGTGTCTCATGAAAAAATTTCCTAAATTTTATGGAGATGGCAAGAAACATCTAGATGAAAATATTGATGCATTCTATATTTTATGTGGGGTTCTTGGAGTCAAACATGAAGATGTTTTTATAATATTATTTGTAGAAACACTCCAAGGTGTTGTTTATTGGTTTTATCATCTTACAATCAAAACTATCACCAATTTGGTCATGCTCAAGACTACATTTGAGGCAAGGTTCAGGCCTATAAAAGATGCTCATGCCTTGTTGGATTAGCTTACACAAATGAATAAAGAACCACATGAACCCATGAATGAGTTCATGGTAAAGTTTAACAAGTTGAGGAATAGGATTCCATCATTTTCTTGACCTACACCTAATAATATGAAGTGCTTCTTCATCAATTTTCAATTGTTGGAAGTGAGTTTTCTTTTACGAAGAGTAGCCCCAACTGATATTGATGTTGCTAAAAGTTTGGCCACTAAAATATAACATAATTTGATTCTAGTAGGGAAGGTGAGAAATAATTCCATTAAGTTTAGAGGGCATCCTTCAACAAATTTATCTCGTACTAACACTATGGATACTATGGTTCAAAAGCTAGCAAATGAATTATTAGCACTCAAGAAGCAAATGTCTCAAGGTATTTCATTATATCTATACAAAGATGTCCCAAGGAGGACATACCAAAATAATTCTAATTATTCTAAAAATGCTCCAAGAAATCAAAATTAGAATAATATTCCTCCACCATAAGAAAGGCTCACATTGGAGGCACCACTGGATAATGCAATAGTCAATTGGCTAGAACTTGAAAATGATGATGTTTCAAAATTGTAATATGTTTCAGAAGAGGATGTAACTCATTTTATTGGAAATGAATAAGGAGATGTTGGTGACTCTAATATCAGGTTTCTAAACTTTGAAGAAGAAGAAGTTGAACAAAAGAGACACACACATGGTGAATCTTATGTCATCTTCATCTGTTCTCAAAGTCAACCAAATCAACTAAAAAAGATTGATAAAATAAAATCCAAGGATGAACTATGAAAGGAGGTTATAATTTCCAAAAGAGGAACTCCTTTTCCAGTTGAACCAAAAGATATGATGGTAGACAAATAAGTAAGTACTGCTCATATTTCTACCTCTTCTCCTTCAATGTCTAGACCCAATGCCCAAAATTTAAAACCTAAAAATGAAAATGTTTTGTCTTCTTCAGCTAACCCATATCTAGATTTTGATATCATTAATCATGCCAAGAAGACTAAAATATAAATGTCATAGGTTGAGTACCTCTAATCAAATCTCAACTGATTTGAAAGATTGGCAAAATTTGTAGAAAGAAAAGGGATCAATCTAATCAGACTTCAGCTAAGAGTGTACCAATTAACCTTAAGCCAAGACCAAAGAAAAATAACTTGGTTGTAACTCCCACATCTAACTCTATAAAAATAGAACCTTTCTATATTTCCCTATTTTTCAATGGTTATATGCTTGGTAATTATGTTATTGATTTGGGTGCTTTTGATAATGTGATGCCTTCCAAGGTTTATACTACCTTGGGATTAACCTTAACAAAGACTTTTAGCCATTATTTATCAATAGAAACCAAATAAATACCTCTCATATTCCAAATCAAGGATACACAATTTATATTTGATATTTTTCTAGAGAAAAAGATTTAAATGTTAGTTATAGTGGCTGATGTTCTAGCCTCATATGGAGTTCTGTTAAGATGCAACTTTCATAAAGATGTTGGTAGTGAGATTAGCATGGATTGGTCTAAGGCTAGGATACCTATTAATGGTGTTATGTAGAGACTTCATAAAGAGAAATAAGTGAAGTATATTATGACAAAGAGCGAGTAGACAAAGGCCCATATACTTTTGTAAAATTTTAGAATGGGTACACATTTCTTAACTATAGATGAAGATCCAATATCTTCAAATGACATTTTAGAAAAAATATCAAGAAATTGACAAATCATCAACATTAGATGAAGAGGTTTTGGATATTCAAACCATCAATGTTGAAGATTCAAATGAGGTGTAGACATTGGAATTTGATTGTAGTTGTTCTTCAACTAGATATGGAGTTGAGATAGTTCTTATATCCATAAAAGCAAAAATCTTTCCTTTCTCTTTCAAGTTACAATTTTATAACATTAACAATAATGTTGAGTATGAATATTCATTGTTAGGAATGGAGGTTACATGGCAGAAAATATTTAAAAATGTTCATGCTTAGGGTGATGCTAAGCTAGTCACTTGTCAAGTAAGGAATCTATATCAAACAAAGAATGAAAGACTAAGGCATTACCACAATCATGTTTGGGATTACGTGGAAAGATTTTATTCTTTCAATATATTAGGATTTCTAAGAGAATATAATTATAGAGCTAATTCATTGGTTGTTTCAGCCACTCTCTTAATTCCTCATAAAGATTTCCAAGGAAACAAGTATACCCTTAAGTTGGATTTTTAGCCTAGTTTTCTCGATAATGTTAATCATTGGTAGGTTTTTAATAATGATGAGCAAGTGATCTCATTATTAGAGAAGGTGGAAAATTTAGTGAGTTATATTTTAAAGGAAGTGACTCCACCCCTCAAGAGTCCATATCTAAAGTTAATGAAGAAACTGGTGAGGAAATATTCCAATGAAAAGGGAATATAATTCCTAAAGGGTTGGTATCTTTGGAGAGACTTTTTGATAAACATGATCGATTTATTAAACATCAACAATCAAAATTAGATTAATTTACAAAAATTGATCAAATTAATATAGGAATAGATAGTGAGCCTAAAATGATAAATATTGGGAAATGTTTCTTGTTGGAAGAAAGAGAGAAGTCGGTGAGACTTCTATGTTGGTTTATTGATATATTAGCATATTCATATTCTGATCTTAAATCTTTCTGACCAAAGGAGGTGCAACATGATATTCCTTTCAAACCAGGATCTCAACCTCACAACCAAAAATAGTGGAAATATAATCCCAAAACATCAAGTACCATCCTCACTGAAATCCAAAAGATGTTGAATGCTCACATTATCTTTCCCATACATCACTCCACATGGATATCAAATAATGTTCCTATGAGGAAAAAGAATGGAAGGATCCAAATTTGTGTTGACTTATAGAATTTGAATCAACTATCACTTATGGATAATTACCCATTGCCAGTAATCGACTAAGTAATGCAAATTGTGAGTCATTCAGAGATGTTGTCTATGCTAGATGGTTTCTTAGGATATAATCAAGTAGATTTTCATGATGAAGATCAATATAAGATAGCCTTCACTACTCCATGGGGCACTTTTTCATATCATAGAATGCCTTTTGATTTGATTAATGTTGGTGATACTTTTTAAAGGGTTATGGATTTAACTTTCCAAGAAATTATTGGTAAGTTCATTGTAGTCTACCTAGATGATTTAACTATTTTCTCAAAAATGTGACAAGATAATTGTGACCATTTGTAGTAATTACTTGAAGGATGTCATGAACATGGGTTATCTCTTAACCCAGGAAATCCATTTTTAGGGTTACAAAAGGTAAGCTCCTTAGACATATTATATCCAAGGAAGGAATCAATGTTGATCCTGAATGGGTCAAGTTAATTCAAAATTTTACTCTACTATCAAGTAAGAAAGGAGTGCATTCCTTCTTCAAGAAAGTTAATTTCTTATAGAGATTTATTCCTAATTTTGCTAAGAAGACATGCCACATTGTTGATATGATGAAAGGGAAAAAAAAATTCATTGGAACAAAGATGAAAGAACTAAATTTCATGAAATTAAGGAAGCCATCACACTTGCTCTTGTCTTAGTTTGCCTTGATTATACCAAGAACTTCACTACGTATAGTTATGCTTCTAAGCATACCTTATCCATAATATTGGTAAAAACAAATGAAGAGGGGATTTAATATCCTATAGCATTCATGGGCTCAAATATTAATCCATGGAAAAATATACATATGTTATAGTGAAATCAATTAAGCATTTCAAATATTAAATTCTCAATTCTCCCACCATTGTACTAGTACCAAATTCTATTGTTAAGTCTATTTTGACTCAATAAGGATTTGGAGGTAAAATATTTAATTGGATCACCAAAATCAAAGAATATGATATAGAGATCAAGCCTACAAAAATTGTGCATGGAAAAGGTTTGTGTCAACTTATGGTAGAGACAAATTTAGAATAAGCACCTAGTGATGAAGAAGACATAGAGGAAGATCTTCCCATAGTCTTGCTTGTAAGCACAATGAATGAATGGTATTAAGACATTGCTCATTTCCTCACATATGGAGACTGTCTCAAAAAATTTTATTACAAAGAGAAAAGGACAATCAAGCTTAAGGATAAAAATTCCATCCTTTAGGATAATGTTTTGTATAAGAGGAATATTGATGTAATTTTTATAAGATGCATAGATAAGCAACAACAAGGTAAGCTTTTAGAATCTTTTATTTGCTTGTAAAGGGAATTTTTTAGCCCCTGTCATAGCTCACAAGATTTTATGGGCTAGATATTATTAACCAACACTTTTTCAAGATGCATACATTTGGATGCATAAATGAGAGAAGTGCCAATAGTTTGTGGGAAAACCCAAGTTAAAATCTTTACCTCTCAAGATGGTAATCATTGAAGAAACTTTTCAATAGTGAGGTATTGATTTCATTGGTGTAGTGAACCCATTATCAAGTGCAGGTCATGGTTATATTCTCATGACTACCGATTACTTCACTAAGTGGGTGGAAGCAATTCCAACCTAACATACAACTTCAAAGGTTATTTACAATTTCCTCAAAGATAATATCATCACTAAGTTTGGTGTGCCAAATAAATTTGTAACTAATAATGCTACCTATTCCACATCTCAAGAGATGACTCAGTTTTGTTTTGAATATGGGATAATTTTGTCTCACACTTAGGAGTACTTCCCTCAAGGAAATGGTCAAGCTAAGTCAAGTAATAAGAATTTGATAACTATCATCAGGAAGTTGGTAGAAGATAATTAGAGAATGTGGCATAAATATTTTTGTGATGCATTGTGGGCTAATCATATCACCTATAAATGATTGATTGGTATGTCTCCTTTTCAACTTTTATATGGATTGAATGTAGAAATACCCATGACATTAGAGTTTCCCACTCTCAGATTGGCTAGGGAAATTGAAAATGAAATTTTTGAATGATCTTTAGACAAGTGTATTATGTACCTCATTGAGATATAGGAGTAATGTATAAAGGTATTGGATTATATTGTTGAACATCAAAGTCATGTCATGGAACTTTTTGACAAGAATTCCAAACCATGGGAATTCTAAGTTGGGGATATAGTCCTCTTGTGGGACAAAATAAGAGAGCCAAAAGGAATGCATGGAAAATTTGACTCTCTATGGAGGGGTCCTTCTCTCATTCATCAAATTAGTGGAGAACACAATTTCTTCTTAGCATACCTAGATGGAACACCATTATCGCTACCCTATAGTGGGAAACATCTGAATCTTTTCACTTAGTAAAGTTATAGATAAGTTTGTACATTTTGTATATATTTGTATATGCTTTTTTATTTTATTTTTCATCTTGAATGTCACTTGACTCCATCACCCAATGGAGAAAGAAAATTAGAGTTATGGGATTATTTTTCCTTCAAGCATTTCATTTCAAAAATTACTTAGAGGAAATTCCCCAGTCAAAGCCAGCTATTATCCTTGAATTTTAGTAGGCTCAATTCATGGGATAAACCCTATGAAACTTGTCTATCTCATAGCCCATGAACTTTAAGCTCACAAAATGAGACCAATCACTACCTCCTTGATTTTGTTTATTTTCTCTCAAAAAATATATCTTTTTGAAGGAGTTTTTCATCTTGTGTAGTTCAAAAAAAATTATTCAAACTACACTAAGTTTAGTTTGGTGAAAGTTTTTCTCTAGACCAGACCATTACATGCAAAATAAAGAAATTTTTCTGACTCTACACATGTTGAGTCAGAGAATTTTTCTAAATTTTCACATGTTGAGTCAAAGAATTTTTTTGACTTTGCACATATAATGTCAGTATTTTTCTCTAATCTTGCATATGAGACCCACCACCCACAGTAATTAATATACATTTATTACTACATTTTATATATATTATGCTTGGTAATTTTTATTTTTACCACTTGTTTTTATTTTTTCTCCTCACCATTTTTTAGCTCTCTTTCACTCTTTTCAGCACAATTTTTGAGCTCATCAACACTTCCTCTACCATCATTTTCTCAGTTGTTTTAGGTCACATGTGGATCAATAATTCAAGCACAATTTTCAAGTAGGGTTCATTTTTGTCTTCTTTCCTTTTTATATTTATTTATTATTATTTTTTTCCATAGATTTTTTGATTGAGTTAAATCCTTTCTCAATTTACTTTCTTATTATTATCATCTTGAGTTTTTATTGTTTTCTTTTCCCTTATTTTCCACCTTCATAATTTTGATTTTGATTCTTAGGTTTTTTATCTTGGTTTTTGTTTTTTTAATCTTCGTGTGCATCAAAGAATTTTTTCCAAATAAAATTTTATCTTTATGTAAGTCAGATAATTTTCTCTAACCTACATCTAATTTTAATTTATCCTTATGCAAGTTGGAGAATTTTCTCTGACATGAATGAAAGAAGTTGTGTTTCTCAAGTTATGCAAGTAAGAAAATTTTATTTGACTTACATCTCAGAACCTTTCAACTCCTATGTAGTTTAGAGAAAATTATTTAAACTACACAACCCTCAACATACCTCATGTAAAAGTACTATTTTTCATTGATTCTACATTTTTTTAAAAAGAATAAAAAATGCTAACTCTAGATAATCAAAATTTCCTACTTGAAGCTATCTGATCAATTTCAAACATCTCTCTAAATAAGAAGACAATGAAGTCTAAGTATCAAGGTGTGTTCCCATCATCTATAGTTGATTTAAATCTAGATCAAATTGGGGACATAGAGATTGGTCATGTGGATATGACTAAGTTTTTACAAATATTAGGAAGAGAACCCATTACACCTCATATGAATCGAGTACTTAACAATGAAATTCATTTGGTTACTACATTTTTATTATCCACACATGATTATAGATTCATCTTGACCATGGTAGCACATTTTGATAAGGAAAGTAGATCAATCAAAGATTTAGAGGGTAAGGTGATCATTCACCTTGATGAAGAATATTTTGATAAAAAATGTCACCTATATGAGATTGAAGAATATCCTAATTTAACTATGGAATCAACACAAGAATACTATGATAGAGATCTTAAGAAGTGTAAGAAACATATTAACTCTAAATGGCTCAAGACTTCTCAGCCCACCATTGTTAGATGGCCCAAGTATTTGTATCATGGTGATTTTATTGATTAGATAAGAGATTTGATTACTTTCCTCAATAGAGTGAAAGGGTTATCTACTTCAAACATTTTTTAAGAATGGATATATCAATACATTCTATTTATCAAAAGAAACAAGCAAAGGATATTTTGGGGTAAATAAATTAGTGATGTTATTTGTCATTAGCTCTTTGAGGTAGCTTCTTCACTCAAGTTTTACATGACTTCATATCTTGTGTATGCTTTAGCTAATATGAAGTCTTTCTTGGGTTTAAATTCTATTGGTGAAAGGAAAAATATTCTTGTCTATGAGAACTATCCAAATCTAACTCTAAAATAAAGCATCAAGTATTAAAAGAGAATTAATGATGCTTTCTTCTAAAAATTCATTTTCACTTTTGAGAAATAACTTGAAAAGAATAGAGTTTTAGATCAGGCATGGGAATAGGTCAATAAGGTTGGATGGATATTTTTACAATTCCCAACCTTTACATACATTAGGGTAGGAGGATTTAATTAACAACCTTACATGATACTTAGATAACCAAGTGATAAACTAATACTAATGGAAATGTGCAAACAAGTGATGAATGTGCATAAAAAATAATCAGATGCTCACGAGAAAAGTTTCAAATTTCCAATTAGTATTGGTTGATACAATTTCTACTACTCCAAAGGCTAAGACTATAAAAATAAGTTAAAATTGATTACACATAAGAAATTCAAAAGTAGAGAAAACTTTTATTATATAATGATGAAGGAGAATCTCAAATGTAATATCACCCATGTGCATAGAATTGAAGATATTTGGGTAGAATGCAAAATTGATGAAGATATAAGGAGAATTAATTATAGTCACCTTACTACTCATCAGATTGTAAATTTAGAATTATCAAATATTCTTAGGTATTTGATAGATGATGGGAATATATTGGATTCTTCATATAAGTAAAATCAAGTGGCTTCAACACCTCTCCCTCTCATTCAATGGTCATTTAAAGAATCCACTTCTATTAGAGATAGATTTCAATCTAATTTTGTAATAACTAATGCTTGGTTGGAATCTTTGGAATCTAAAGGAATTAAGGTGAAATGTTTTAAAATTGGTTCTGAGAAAGAGTATGATGAAGATACTACTAAGAAATGAGAGGAACTATGAACCAAGAATAAAGAGGGGCCCTCTACTTCCAAAAAAAAGCCAAAATTTGTATTTTTCAGTAAAGGAAAGAGGAAAGACAAAGAATCAAGTGTCAAATAAAGTGCTCAAGTGGAGAATAAATAAATCTTAGTCATAATTGAAGC
This sequence comes from Torreya grandis, assembly GCA_037957365.1. Taxonomy (NCBI): domain Eukaryota; kingdom Viridiplantae; phylum Streptophyta; class Pinopsida; order Cupressales; family Taxaceae; genus Torreya; species Torreya grandis. Next base: position 733,125 of record JARHVA010006924.1, on the reverse strand, counting down.
ACCACCTCAATTGACAACATCACAAGTGTCTTAGCTAGTGCTTGAATAGACTAAACAAATAGAGACTACTTAATTAGAGGTTTCTTTGATTATAGATTCTCAAGCCATGGTTTTATAGGTAATATTTTCCATAGTTCCTCCTATGATTACCACTATATAAGCTAATCTTGTTCCTTCTCAAGTTGTTTTTTCACCACCACCTTCACATTCTAGTGCTACATTTTTTTAAGTTACTTCACAAGGTACACTAGACCAAGTTTTTGACTCATTATCAAATCTACCTAGTCCTTCAAAGTCATTGGGATCCCCAAGTAATTTACATTTCACCCAATAAGATGTGGACAAATTTATGTCTATACCTTCTTCAAAGATAATAACTTACGTTCCTACCACTCTAGTGTCCAAAATGTTAATAAGAATTAAAGTGATGGTTACTCCAACCCAAACTCCACCTGTTATTACTACAATCCCATTTGTGTCAACCCCATTACCATATATCTTCATCACACTACCTTCCATTCCACTTACTTCACAATCTATTATCCTCCCTAAGTATCCAAAGCTTTAAAATATTTTGCCCAAGGAGATCCATCACTTCTTCCTCCTTGGCTAGCATCACAAAAACCTAAAAAGAAGTGATCAATGGAACTAGAAGACTTTGGTTTTGGTCATATTGTGCCAATAAAGCCCAAAATAATAAAGAAGGCCAAAACTATGTCAAGGGTTATATTTCAATCTAGGCACAAGTATGTTGAAGTTGTAGTTCCTCCTAAAGATATAAAAATTGAATATATTAAAGTGTTTGAATTTGCAGTAGGATGAATAGATCTTGGGAAATAAACTCGTGAAAGTGTTAAGGAAGATTTTCAGGTAGTAATGGCCTCCTTGATTGAGAGATATGATAAGGACAAGAAGATCAAGGATCAACTCAAAATACAAGTAGAATAGCTGACCTCTACTTTATTAAGATTCACCTAACCTTCTGAGTCTATTGATCTTTTTGTGTATAAAAATACTAAGAAATCCATTTAACATGGAGAGAAAATTGGATCTCAAGGTCATGCAGTCAATAACTAGATTGAGAGATTAAAAACATAGGGTACTCAAAGGTTGCATTATACCATTAGATTTTTGAAGAACGTGAGTGAAGCAAAAATATAAATTCAACAAAAAATTAAAACACTCACTCAAAATTTAGAATTGACTAAAAAATATATTAATACATGGACTCAACTATGCAAATTCAAACTAGAGCTTTTGGTTGAGTGAAATGTCATTCCAAATAAGAAAATGTTCATTGAATATATGAAAGCTATGAAGAATAAAGAAATTCTTAAGAATATAGCTAAAGATCTTGAAGAACCTAAAGATATGTGTGATAATAATGTGTTAGATCTTGTAGATAACATTGGAGATATTCCTTGCCAAGTTAAAAATTATTCTTAGAAAATTCTTCCTATGGAGACTATTATTCAAGAATTTACGTCTTTGCTTCAAAAAAAGATTGAAACATGTACTTTCATGCTAGACTCCATCAACAAATTTATTGAATTTTAGATTATTTTGAATAAATTACAAAGAATCATGGACAAAAGCAAATATTTGCTAGTTAACATAGAAGATTCAATCACAAGGGTACTTGCCATCTCTAAAAGTACATCTGGCCCAGATGATAGTGATGTTCAAGATATATTTAAGATATATGAGTAATTTTTAGAAAATAATAAAAAGAAGAAATTCCTATGTTTAAGGACATTTAGTTTACTTTTGTAATTTTCCATATGTAATTTTGTTTGGTGTAAATTACATGTAGAAAAAGTACATAGTCCTAAGTCAAATAGGACTCTATCAATGAATAAGTCAATGTATTTATGTTTTTCCTATTTTTGTTCATATCTCCTTCAATAAATAGGAGGATTATCTTTGTAGAAAGGATCACCAATTGTTGTAGAGGGGAAATGTTGCTGAATTGAGAAACAATTTTGAAACTTTTTGTCTATATTGTAAATCAAAAATTCATTCAATATAAGAAAATCAAATGATCTTTCAAACTTTGTGTTTAAATATACTTGTGGTGTATTGGGAATTTTATTTTGTTTTTTCGTTGCATTTTCTTCTACTTTGAGTGAATTATTGTGTGAAATTTCTATAAGATAGAAGGTGCCAGGAAACTAATTTTGTAGTCTTTCAGCTATTTTTTAGTTATTGGGTTTATGTTCACATTGAAAGTGAATTAATGAAGAGACTTTGGGCTACCAGTTATTCTTCTTTGATAATTTTTATCTTTATTGGAAATAAGGTGAGGACATTGGGCTTCACCTCATTATATCTTTCAATTTTATTCTATTGGTATTATTCTTGTAATCTTTTTGCTAATAAATTTGAATATCGGTTATATTTGGTTCATCAAGTGATCTTATATTTTCAAAGTATATCACAAAGAATGGAAGGAAGTTTGTGATTGAACATCGATTCTAAAAAAAGAGAATTGAATGATATGACAACACCCATTATAAAAATAATTATAAATAAGTGTAAATAATTAATTATTGTTTTAGTTAATAATAAAAGGGATTTTCCCCTTTCATTGAGGAGATATTTTATCTCATCATACTATGGCTGAAATAACCATTTTTCTACCATTGTGCCGGTAACCAAATATTCACCCAACAAGTTACATGTTAATTTTATGTAACTTAATGTCTATAATAAACTTCTTACTTGAATTTAATGATTTTATTGAGATTTTTTTTGAAATGTCTATGTTTTATCTAAGTTATTATGAAGTAGTAAATTTGATGTTTTAAGATTCATAGAATTACATTTTATGGACTAAATGTATGAATTTGATATTTTTGTGTTGAACACATTTTAAATCTACTAGTAGGGAATATATTTTATGAATATGATGGTTTTTATATTATTATATATATAACCAAATCTCACATTAATAACCCTAAATAAGTAGTGTGATGGATTTCACATACTAAATTAGAGCCACTAATGCATAGATAAGGTGTAATATTATTGAGTCATGTGTATGAAATCAAATGATCCATGTGATCAATAACTATATGAAAACTTTGTCCAAAGTAATGTTTATAGTAAAACATTATCATTTCATGTGTTTGATATAGTTTACATGTTTGAATTAAATCATGTTATAATGGATTTATCTGTGGTATACATCATTTATTAGTTATCTTACAACACACATGTTTTTTTGTTATTTTGGATTCCTACACCATTATTATCTACCCATCCATGAAGAGATGGAAATTCCATAGTTGAGAAATAGTGTAGGGGATCGATGGTCTATGGTTGGTGTGGAAATCTACTCAGATGATGCTCTCCCTACCCACAATAGTACTACACTAGAGACTATACTTGAGATTACTTTGTTATAATATGAGTTCATTGAGACTCATTCTCCATGGAGCTTTGTATAATTGTATAATATTATTGGGACTTATATTATTGTTTAAACTATACTTTTTATTAATATGTATAATTAAAATAAAGGTTGTAATGTTGTATCAACCATGGCTAAATTTCTAATAATATTTTTATGAATTAAATACATTCTTTGTTATGTAATCAACATTGTACCTATTCTCAATATATTATTATGGTGATCATTAGATAAATATGTTAACTATAGACCTTTATAATGTTAACTAAAAAATAACATATTTAGTTAAAGATCACTTTTGTATATTTCATCATGATGAAATCTATTAGTTGAATTTGTGCAATTAATTTTTTTTATAAATACCCTATTCTAGTAAACCTAGTGGGGTTGTTAATAGAAGTACAAATACTTCCTGAATCAAAGTAATGGAAAATGTAATTTGATTTTTCCTTCACATAATGTGGATTAGGTGACAAAATATTTTTTATTATGCTATAATGTAATCTTATTCCTAAGTCCTTTTGCATTGGTTTTCCTTGTACTAATAACATGGAAATATACAAATCACTCACATAGGGATTTGCCAAGTAGTACAATAGAGAATTCAAAATTTATTGTTTGATGGTAATTCATAACTTATCATCAATTATGCTACATATCAATACCAAATGAAGGATGATAAGTTGGTTCTTTATAAGTGTATGGTTAATAATCTTAAGCAAAAATTTTCTAACCTTTAGTTCAAATAGATACCTATGTCTAATAATAGAACAAATGATGCCATGGCCATAATCAGATCCATGATTTAGATTACAAGTAGATCTAGAGACTATCAATTTCTTGTGGAACATCTCTTGGCATCAATGCATGAACAAGTAGCCATCAAGATAGTTTGTGACATTATTGGTCCCATGTATACATATTATTTTGACATATATGCATACATATAAGATTAAATCATTCCTCCAGACCTTTCACACAAGAAAAAAAATCATTTATCCATAAAGTATCTCATTATACCCTACTTGGATCCACCCTATATTTTTAAAGTTATGATGGAACTCTAGTTCATTAATTATCTTCCATAGAATATGGATTATCATTAAGGGAATTTCATGGAGTGTGTGTAGCCCACACTAATGGGTCCATCCTTTCCAATAAATTATTGTGTACTATTTATTATTGGTTGACTATGGAAATATATGTAACTACCTATGTGAATAAGTGATGAAATTTTAGAAGCATGCTAATTTGATTCATGCTTTAGCCAAAATATTCAAACCACCGACAACACCATGGCCATTCTTAGTTTGGGGACTTGAACTCATAGTAAAGATAAATCCTACATCCTTAGATAGACACAAACATGTTCCTAATAATACACAATATTTCACTAAATGGGTGGAAGCCATTCCCCTTATTTACGTGAATGGTAAGAAGATATCCAAATTCATATTTAACCATATCATTTACCACTATGATATACCCTCTAATGTTATATCTGATAATAAAAGTTAATTTAAAAATAAAGATGTAAAAACACTTTGTGCCCAATAGTGTATCAAACAAGACATTTCCACTACCTATTACCTTCAATGTAATAACTAAGTTGAGGCATATAACAAAACAATTATAAATATTTTCAAGAATATTTTCAATGATGCTAGTTGTAATTGGTCCTTTCACCTATTTAACACCCTCTAGGCCTATCGTACCACTTTTTTTACTCCAATAGGAGCTACCTCATATTCCCTTGTTTATGGTATTGAGGCCATTATTCTTGTTGAGGTCGAGTTTCCTTCTTTATGGAATTCACTAAAACACATCATTAATGATTAGGATTATAAATTATCTCATTTTTAAGATCCAAACTTACTAGATGGAAATCACATGGCCGCATTGAATAACTTTCAAGCTTACCAAGATAGATTACATAGCCAATATAATCAATGCATTAATCATAGAGAATTCAATTTTGGTGACGTTATATTAAAATAAAATAATAATAACATCAATGTTGAGACTAAGAATGAAAATTTTTAACCTAATTGATTAGGGCCTTATGTAGAGGTTGTTAACTATGGTTTTGGAGCATACAAATGCACCACACCAAAAGGAGATGAACTTGACAAACTGATAAACATAATGCACCTCAAATGGTTTTACACTTAAGGGAATTGAATTATTATTTACAAGGATCATTTAAGTTATACCATTATATATTATTATTTGTACCATACCCTATACCATTTCCACCATACTTTAGCCTATTGCAAAATAGTTATTTTTACCTAAACTTTATCACTTATGGCCTTAATTCTAATTCATTTTTACTTTAGGCACATTAAGTGGTTAATTTAAGATGTAGTTTTAACAATTGATTTAGATTGAAACTTTTTAATAGCGATATATGAGATCAGTATGACAGTGGTCCTAAAAATTACATTCTACATTTGTTATTACATTCTATTTCACTATTCTTGATAATAATAATTATTACCTTTGGTAAAATTAGTACCACTAAATATTATCATTATTTCCTAATTATATTTGCCTTTGGTCAAATTAGGAACAAACCTTTTATCATGCATTATTGCAGTACCTTGCAATCACTATGCCATACCTTGACATTTTCCTATGCATAAACTTGTTGATACTTAGTTGGATGCCTCTAATTCAAGGTGTAACTAGAATGGATTGTTGTCCCTATGGAAAATGTAATTAGTTCTCAATTTACATTGAGGTCAGCTCAATCAAAACTTTGCCACAATCTCACTATTTTGTGAGTTATGCCATTTTATATCTCATAATTCTCCATTGAGTTAAAATACCAAAAAACCCCTAAAAATTAGTAACATTTCCTAACATTTGTCTATTGTATCAAAAGTAAACTATCTAGAGGTCCATTTGGACTATTTAGGTAATGCTCAATGGTTTTTGTGGTCATCTTAACCACTCTTATTTGAAAGCTCTCATTTTTTTTGAGTAATTTAAGTTTGAATGATCTAACTATTTTTTGAGCAAGCCACATTCTCACCATTTTGTTATTTGGACCATTATATGTCTCATAATTCTCTATTGAGTTGATATTCCTAGAAGACTTAAAAAAATGTTTGAAATAGTTTTGAAACCCCCTAAACATTAGAAAAGATCTAGAAAAATTACAAAATTATGAAAATTGGCTTAGAATTTCTGTGCAAGATATAAATCCTTAAAGTTTTTTGTGATGGACTCTCTTACCTATAAATCTTAATTTATATATTACTTGATGCAAAGGAAAACACTTAAATACTCACATGTATCTGTTGTTTTAATAAATCAACTCTTTGACAAAAGGTTCTTAGTGGCAAACTTCTTCATTACATGTTTTAATGTTTCCTAACTTTATCAAGGTTATTATGATCTTCTATCTATTCTATCAATTCATCTATGAACCCTATATATAGTCTACACAACTACTCAATACAACTCTTCCAACCTACATAACTTATTCCACTTTGTCAGACTATCTTGTAACCTTTTTTAGGCCTTTTAAAATTATATAGAAAGGTATTATTTTAAATTGACAAAGTAATGTTATATTATGACACCCTATATCTTTTTATATCTCTCCAATATTTTTATTGTGAATATCTACTCAATCACCCTTTCAACCCATTTTAAGGCTCTATTTAGGCCTCCACTGCCCTATGACACACATAGTGGTCCATAACCATATGTATCCATAATGAACTGGTAAAAAACTTCGAAAATCCATTATCATAATAATTTATATCAATTTAAAAAATTGGGTGTATTTTTATTATTTGTAACTTTTGATAAATGATTTTTTGTCTCAAAACCCTAATACAAGGTTTACACGGTCTATAGGGACCCAAGAGCATGGTTCTTATGGTTTTTTCTTCAAAAAAGGGTATCAAATAATTTTTAAGGTTTAGTAAGATTTATACGAACCCCAAACACTTTTCCAATCATTTAATGCCACTTTTAATGCCTTTATTCAACTATTGTTTCAAGTTTTTGGCTTGATTGTGTCTGTAGATACAATCTACTATAGGTTTTAAGCACTTATCACATGAAATACAAATCAAAAATGAACTATAAATTATTAATAATATTTAATAACATTTAAAACATGATCTTACCAATTCATAGAGGTAATCAATCAAATTCTCACTTAGACTTCCTTTACACACAATTCATTCTCACAAAACATAGGGAACATAAACTCTAAAAGTTGAATATTTAAAAATAATTTTATTTAATTTATACAAATACTTAAATTAATCTATGAAAACAAGTATAAAACTTAAAAACTACATAATAAGTCTCATAAGTATTTCTTTACTTATTATTGATTCCATGATCACTCAAACACAGTCATTCTCTAATGCACACATACAGGAAAGAGGGTCTGCAATCACCTCGTAGAAAATGTGATGAATTCCATTCTTCTTTTCTTGGAAATTAAACACCTTAATATACAAATTAATGAATGTACACAAATCCCAAACATTTTATATATCGTACAACTAATCTAACAAATTTTGAACCTCCCAATGGTCACTAATAAGAATTTTTTAATATTAGAACATACACCAAGGTTGATATTCCATGTGTGTATGAATTAAGCCCCATGTATAGACACATTTTTTCTTTATTAAGTCCAATAAACCATTTCAAACTTTGAGGATTCCTTCAAATCATTGCTACAACAACTAAACTAGACAAAACCATTCAAAAATTTAAATTGTTAAAATTGGTGGGAAAATGCCAAATTTGAAATTTAAGTTACCTAAGCACACATAGACACTTGGATAAAAATAAAAAGTGTGTAATAATACTAATAACACTATTCAAATACCTTAAAATTTTTAAATAACCACAAAACATCTGATTAAATCAAAATTGTTTAAACAAACACAAGATAAGTCATTCTTAGAAGGATGCTCCTACATCATACTATTGAGGTACAAAATAAACTTTCCATGAAATTTTAGTCATATTTTATTGATTTTATCCTTAGTATCTCTCTCTCTCTCTCTCTCTCTCTCTTGATCAATCCAATTTTGAAATGTCACATCCTCATGGATCCTAAGGCTTATGAGTGAAAAATAGACTTCCTTATTCTTTGAATAATGCCACCTTGCCTCCTTTGAGGTTATTTTTATGGACACTGATCTCCCACCTAATCATCTTTAGTATATTTTTATTATCCTAAGAAAAACCTACACATGTAACACACAAGTTAAACATAACAACCTCTTTCTTATCTTATATGAAGACACACTCTTTCACTTTCATGATTATCCTTTATATGTTTAGATATGCTTCTTGTTGGACTACTACTAGTTATTCTATCTTCTCATCTACAATAATATCAACCTATTCAAATTAATTATTAATATTTTTCTTCTATTAAATCTCTATCTAATCAATCATAAGTGCTCTCAACATGTTTATCTTATTATAAAAATTTGTTAATTACTCCACATTATGTATCAAGGATATCTGACTAGACAACTTTGTAAACATATTTTCCAAGTGAGATGTTGACATGGGATATGTTTCAAAAGATAAAATACTTTATTTTTTAACTTTAACAACCATTTATTTAAGTTCACACAATCCATTACTTATCTCATTATGATTTAATGGTTGGAGAATCTCTTTATTATCTTCAATCAGTACTTTAGAGATCTATTCAATCGATGTAGTCTTCTCTTCCCTTTTTTTACCAACTTTCACTACCCCTTATTCATATTTTCACTTTTTATTAGATAAAACACTCTTATCCTCAATGCTAAAATTTATTCCTTTTGAAAAATAATTCTTATCACCAAACATCATCACACTACTTTGTACCTCTTTCTATGTTTGATTATCCTTTAATGGGGTTAGAGTATGCTTGATTCCATTCTAATCAATGTTGTATGTATTGGCTCTACCATCATGCATATCTCTTCTATCATATTTCCATGGTCTACCAAGGATGATATAACATACATCAATCGGAATCACATCACACAAGACTTTTTCCTTATAACCACCATCTACTAGTCTACATAGCTTTGTTCATTCACTAGGACTTGATGGATCTTTTGAATATAAGATATTTTTTAAGTAATTGTAATATATTTTATTTCTTGCATGCATTAAAATATTCTCACCCTGATAATTTTAGTAATTCTCACTAATTTGGCCTAATTACCCTATTTCCTAGTCATATTAACCCTTGGCCTAATTCCCATACCCATTCCTATATCCCATATAACTTTTAACTCATAATAAAACTATTTAATTGTCTCATTAAACCCCTAATATACCCTATTACCTATTAACCCACTCCTTAAGCACACTAGATAATTTTAAATTCCAAAATAATCTACCTACCCACCCACCACCCTACACTAGCCTTCCCTAAACCCCTATAACCTATGGTGAGATTTATAGAATTGTAGGATTATATAAATATCTCCAATTTAGCCCCCTTTCTCTATAATTCTCTTATTCTATATATTTTCATGTAATTAAAAATTCCATGGAAATTTCTCAACCATAGATCTTGATGGACCAAATTTAAGTTTGGACCATAGATCTTCCCCCTCATATGCCTATAAAACCAAACCACCTCTCCATGATAAAGACTAATGAAGAAGTTAATGAAATCCTCTAATCAATCCATTTATCATTGTCATATAGAATACATACCAGTATTCAAGCACTCATCAAAGCCATTATCCATAGCCATAGTCTTCTTGGAAGCCATTGTCAAGAAACTACAAGCAATCCAATAATCAAGTCTTCAAGATCAATCACACAAGTTTTAGTCCTAGAATGGAGATATGATAAGTTAAAAATGATGTTAATAAAGCTTTATTTATTCTAATTTAATTTTTATATCCTTTCCTATTAGACTTATTAGATTTTGGGTGTTTTATTGTCATTTGATAATATTACGAGTATCCCAAATTTGGTGCACATTTATAATCATATCTTAGTTACCATCATTGAATATAAATTATTATTATTACTACCATTATCAACTATGACCTTACAATATTTATCTTTTCTTTTTCACATGTTCTTGAATAACTTATTCTTTTATGGTGGCTATCTTCAAAATAACTCTCCTCATTAGAAAACTCTCCTATATTTTAGGTTCTTCTACATATTTTGGTAATGAATCCACACTTTCCTCTTCTTGTTAAAACACTTTATTCCTAATTTAACTCCAAGAGCTTCCACTTTGAATATCTTATAGACACTCATATGATCTATGTCCTAAAAATTTGTTACATTCAAAACACTTGCTAACAAATCCATTGTAGCCTCTTCCTCTACCATATGATATTCCACCTTTGTATTGATAACCACCTATACTATATTAACTTGAACTCTTAGAACTACTACTAACTTCTTTACTTTAACTTTACCACTAATTTATATTACTTAGCTATCCTCTTCCTTCTTGATGACCTATACCTTTGTATCTCCTTCGTCTAACTCTATTTTGTTGACTTTGCCTTCTAAAAAAAATTTCCCCTACCTTCAATGCATCTTGATAGGCTTCCTCTACTATTCTTGGTTTTAAAATGTTGATCTCATCTTGGATATTAAACTTTAGTCCATTGATGTATTTAAGAAACTTTTCTACATCATCCTCTATATGTCCTACTCTGAGAGTTAGTTTGTAGAATTCCTATGTATACTCTTTCAATGTCATGTCATTTTGTCTCATATTTTGTATCCTCATAAACAAGTTCATCTGATAATCTTTATGCATGAAAATACCCTTCATCTTGGCCACCATTATATTGCATGACCTTATCTTTTCCTTTCACCTTATTCTTCTTTCTTCTTGTATTCCATCCCACCATAAGGATGTATGACCCTTAAAACTTATCATTGAAAAATTTACCTTCTTTGTCTCATTCACCTCTTCATAATTTAAATAATTATTCATTGTTTTGATCCAATCAACTAGCTCTTCAATGTTAAGACTACCCACATACATTAGCACCTCCAACTTGGGATTTGATGTCACTACAATGACTACTCTAATGAAAATTTCCTCCACTTTACCCTCATATCATTATTATACATATTATTCTTGAGGACCATCAACCTCTCCTTCACTCACATCTCCTCTTTCATCTCTCTTCTCTAAGCCAACTCCATAGCTTACAATCTTGCCTGCAAGTTCTCACCTCAACTACAAATGCATCAAATATTTACAACTTTATTTGGGATATTACTTCTCCACATACTCTATCTAACATTGTATATTAATACCTTCACAATATATCCTAAGATCTGATACCAAATGATGCAGAGGAGAATACTTAACTACTCACACTTGTCTCTTGTTTCAATATATCAACTCTTTGATAAAAGGTTCTTAGTGGAAAACTTGCTCATTACATGTTTCAATGTTTCATGGATTTATACACGTGTTTATGATCTTCTATCTATCATAAAAATTCATTTATTAACCCTATATCTATCCCAAATAGCTACTCAATACATCTCTTCTAACCTACACAACTTCTTCCACTTTGAGAGACTATCTTGTAGCCTTTTCTAGGCCTTTTACAATTATACAGATAGGGACTATTTGAAATTGAGAAACTAAGGTTATAAATTATGACACCCTCTATATTATTCTATCTATACAATATTTTTATTGTCAATAATCTACTAAAACATCACCTTTTCAACCTGTTAGGGTGTGGAGCTAAAAGCTTCACCAAGGAGCATACAAAACAGGTTCGGGTCTACACAGACGCCGGCGTCGGTCAGGAGCGACTGACGTCGGTCAGTTGTAGTTACAGAGGCGCCGACGTCGGCAGTATAGTCGGCTGGTGACGGTCACAGGTGAACAGGCAGGAACCGACGTCGGTTAACTGTGTGTCCAGAAAGCGATTTCCGAGGACAGAAGCGAGTGTTTGCATGATGAGTTTGAGTTGTAGACTCAAGCTCGCGTCTCTATTGTTAGCAATATTATTTTTAGAGCCCTTGTTGAAGAGGCTTAACTATTTTTTGTAAGAGCATGCTCAAGTTTCCTATTTCTATATGTAGGAAAGATCTTCTTAGCTATTGTGTGTGTATGAGAGTTGAACTGTAAAAGTAGAACATTGTGAATGTTTGAAGGACAGTATTGAGTTGCATCAATCCAGGTTGTTGGATTTGAGTGTACTTGAGAGAGATCTCTTGAGGAATAGAGATCTAGTGAGAGATCTTGTGTGCATCTGAGAGAGGTGTAGAAGAACGAAGTTTCTTCAATTGTATTCCTATTGTAAAGAGTTTTAATACAAGTTTTCAGGGTGTTTTCTTGTATATCTTGTTCTGTGCTATTTATCATTTCAGTTACTTATCTATCTAATTTATTTCCACATTTATTGCTTTCACAAGTGTAATCCATTGTTGGTTGATCCCCAACAAGTGGTATCAGAGCTCAGGTTCACTAACAGGTGGTTCAGATCTGTGTAGTGTGTTTGGATTACAGGTTGCTCACAGGGGTTTCTGTTTGAGTGGGAGAAGCAATGGTAGAAGAAAGTAAGTTGAGAATGGAAAAGTTTAATGGCAAGAACTATCAACACTGGAGAATGCAGATAGAGGACTATCTGTATCAGAAGGATCTTTACTTACCGTTAGGTGGGATAGCAAAGAAGCCCAAGGACATGGAGGATGAAGAATGGGAAGTTCTTGACAGAAAGGCTCTGGGGTCTATAAGACTGAGTCTGGCCTCCACTGTGATATCTAATTTGTCACAAGCAAAAACTATGGTAGATTTAATGACTACGTTAGAAAATTCGTATGAAAAACCCTCAGCTTCAAATAAGGTATATTTAATGAAGCAGTTATTTAATTTGCATATGCAAGAAGGTGGATCTATTTCTAATCACCTGAATGATTTCCATGGTATTGTTAATCAGTTAAGTTCTGTCAATATTGTATTTGAAGATGAAATAAAGGCTCTTTTAATATTATGTTCTTTGCCTGAAAGCTGGCATGGCTTGGTAATGGCAGTTTCTAATACTGCTTCTGCTTTGAATATTTTAAAAGTAGAGGATGTGGTTATTGTTATTTTGAATGAGGAAATTCACAGGAAAAGCACAGAAGAGACATATAGGAATGATTTAAATCTCGAGAGCAGGGGAAGGCAAAAAGAAAAGAGCAAGAGGAGATCAAGATCTAAGTCTAAGGGAAAAGGCAGATCCAAATCTAGGAATGGCAGAAGGCCACAATGCTGGAACTGTGGAAAGTTGGGGCACATAAGCAGAGATTACTGGTCAAAGCCTAAGGAGGAGAATCAGCACGAAGGAAAGGAAGAGACAAAGGTTGCAGGTATTGCACAGGATGCTCTTATTTTCTCTTTGCATAATAATATAGAATCTTGGGTATTAGATTCTGGTGCATCTTTCCATGCTACCCCTAACAGAGAATATTTCAGTGACTATATCCATGGAGATTTTGGAATAGTGTACTTAGGGGATGATGAGCCTTGTAAGATTACTGGCAAAGGTAAAGTGCAGCTGAAGATGCAGAATGGCAACACATGGGTGTTGAGAGATGTGATGCATGTTCCTAGTTTGAAGAGAAATTTGATTTCTGCAGGTAAGATAGGTGATGAGGGTTGTACAGTAACTCTCACAGCAGATTCTTGGAAGGTGACCAAGGGTGCACTGGTTATGGCCAGAGGTAAGAGAGAAGGTACTCTCTATTTGTGTAATTGTGTTACTAACAAATCTCCTTCAGTTTTATCTACTTCAGATGTGGATGCTAAATTGTGGCACTCAAGGCTTGGCCACATGAGTGAGAAGGGGATGTCAATTCTTAAGTCTAAAGGTATGCTTTCAGATTTGAAAAGTATGGATCTAGAATTTTGTGAGCACTGTGTATTTAGAAAATAGAAAAGGGTTAGTTTTCTTAAGACTGGGTCTACTAAGAAAAGGCAGAAGTTGCAGCTTGTTCACACAGACGTGTGGGGACCGGCTCAGGTAGCCTCTATTGGCGGATCACAGTACTATGTTACATTCATAGATGACGCCACAAGAAAGGTATGGATCTACTGTATTAAAAAGAAATTTGATGTTTTTGAGACTTTTAAGATTTGGAAAGCCATGGTTGAGAATGAAACAGGTAGAAGATTAAAGTGCTTGAGATCTGATAATGGCGGTGAGTTATGCAGTCTTAAGTTTAACTGGTATTATTACACTCGTGGAATCCAAAGGCAAAGGATGGTTCCAAAGACACCTCAGCAGAATGGTATTGCTGAAAGGATGAACAGAACTATCATAGAGCATGCAAGATGTATGAGATTGCATGCAGGGTTGCCCTTAGAGTTTTGGGCAGAAGCAGTTGACACCGTAGTGTACCTGATCAACAGAGGACCCTCTACAGCTCTGGATGGTGGAATTCCAGAAGAGGCATGGATAGGTAAAAAGGTAGATCTCTCATATCTCAAAGTTTTTGGTTGTGAAGCCTTTGTGCACATAGATAAGGAAAATAGAAAGAAGCTTGATCCTAAGTCTATGAGGTGCACGTTTATAGGCTATGGCTCAGATGATTTTGGTTTCAGATTTTGGAATCTAGGAACTAACAAGGTAATTAGGAGCCGTGATGTTGTTTTCAATGAAAGAGTGATGTACAGTGATCAGATAAGGAAGCTAGATCAATCTGGGTAGAGCAATGGTGAATTGGACGAAGTTATGGTCCAAAATGAGCTTGCGGGAAAAAGAAATAATCACTTACAGGAAAACACAAAGACCGATGTCGACAGGTTAGGAACCGGCGTCGGTAGTACAGAAACCGATGTCGGTCACACAGAGACCGATGTCGGCAGACCAGGTACCGACGTTGGCCAGGAAGAACCGGCGTCGGCCAGTAACAGGTCTACAGGTGGCCGAGGTCGGTCACTGTCAGAAAATTTGGGTGGACAGCGTGTTGAGAACGAGTCCAAGACACCCATCAGGAGGTCTGAAAGGGTAAGTAAGCCTCCAATTAGATATTCTCCTTCCTTATATTATTTATTGCTAATCGATGGTGGAGAGCCAGAGAGTTTTGAAGAAGCATTATAGGTGGAGTCCAGGAGTAAGTGGGAGCGTGGCATGGTTGAGGAGATGGAGTCCTTAAGAGAAAACCAAACATGGGATTTGGTTGAGTTGCCCGCTGGTAAGAGAACACTGAAGAACAGATGGACCTACAGGTTAAAGGAAGGTGAGGATGGACAGATGAGATATAAGGCCAGATTGGTTGTAAAAGGATTTGCACAAAAGCCAGGTATTGACTTTGGTGAGATTTTTTCTCCTATTGTTAAGATGACTTCTATAAGGGTTGTATTGTCTTTGGTTGCTTTTGAGGATTTGCATCTTGAGCAGCTAGATGTTAAGATAGCATTTCTTCATGGAGATTTGGATGAGGAAATATACATGGAACAGCCAAAAGGATTTGAGGTCAAGGGTAAGGAGAAGTTTGTGTGCAGGTTGAAGAAAAGCTTGTATGGCCTCAAGCAAGCTCCTAGGCAATGGTATTTGAAATTTGATAGGTTTATGACTGAGCATGGCTACAGTAGGTGTCAATCAAACCATTGTGTGTATTTCAAGAGATTTGATAATGGTAGATATATTATTCTATTGTTGTATGTAGATGACATGCTGGTTGCAGGGTCTCACATGCAGGATATCTCAGAGCTTAAGGTAAAATTAGCTCAAACGTTTGCTATGAAGGATTTGGGAACAGCTAAGAAAATCCTTGGGATGAGCATTAAGAGAGACAGGAAAAATCATAGGTTGATATTGTCTCAAGAAGATTATGTGGACAATGTGTTGAAATGGTTCAATATGCAGGATGCTAAACCGGTAAGCACACCTTTGGCTGGACATTTCAAGTTAAGCAAAGAACAATGTCCTAATTCACATGATGAGGTAGAGTACATGAGTAAGGTTCCATATTCTTCCACAGTAGAAAGTTTGATGTATGCAATGGTGTGTACTAGACCGGATATTGCCCAAGCAGTGGGAGTAGTAAGTAAGTATATGGCTAATCCAGGAAAGGAACATTGGAAAGCAGTTCAATGGATCCTTAGATATCTGAGAGGAACCAGCAGTAGACACTTGTGCTATGGAGGTTCAGATACTTCTCTACATGGTTATGTAGATTCAGATATGGTAGGGGATTTGGATGGCAGGAGGAGCACCACAGGTTATGTTTTTACTGTAGGTGGAACAGCGGTTAGTTAGATATCTAAATTGCAGAAGGTTGTAGCCTTGTCAACTACAGAAGCAGAGTACATTGCAGCTACAGAAGCTAGCAAGGAGATGATATGGATGACACGGTTCATGGAAGAGCTTGGAAGGGAGCATGGGAATTGTAGATTGTATAGTGACAGTCAGAGTGCAATCCACTTGGCTAAGAACTCAGATTTTCACTCAAGAACCAAGCACATACAGCTAAGGTACCACTTCATACGGCAGGTATTAGAAGATGGTGAGTTGAAGCTGGAGAAGATCCATACAGACAAGAATCCTACTGATATGCTAACTAAGCCGGTTACTAAGGAAAAGTTGAATCTTCATTCAACTTCTATTGGTCTTCATGATTGAGTTGAAGATGGAGGAGCTAGAAGATGTTGCTGTACAGGTACTGGTGCAGCTGGTTTATCTCCAAGTGGGAGATTGTTAGGTTGTGGAGCTAAAAGCTTCACCAAGGAGCATACAAAACAGGTTCAGGTCTACACAGACGCCGGTGTCGGTCAGGAGCGACCGACGTCGGTCAGTTGCAGTTACAGAGGCACCGACGTCGGTAGTATAGTCAGCCGGCGACGGTCACAGGCGAACAGACAGGAACCGACGTCGGTTACCTGTGTGTCCAGAAAGCGATTTCCGAGGACAGAAGCGAGTGTTTGCATGATGAGTTTGAGTTGTAGACTCAAGCTCGCGTCTCTATTGTTAGCAATATTATTTTTAGAGCCCTTGTTGAAGAGGCTTAACTATTTGTTGTAAGAGCATGCTCAAGTTTCCTATTTCTATATGTAGGAAAGATCTTCTTAGCTATTGTGTGTGTATGAGAGTTGAACTGTAAAAGTAGAACATTGTGAATGTTTGAAGGATAGTATTGAGTTGCATCAATCCAGGTTGTTGGATTTGAGTGTACTTGAGAGAGAGCTCTTGAGGAATAGAGATCTAGTGAGAGATCTTGTGTGCATCTGAGAGAGGTGTAGAAGAACGAAGTTTCTTCAATTGTATTCCTATTGTAAAGAGTTTTAATACAAGTTTTCAGGGTGTTTTCTTGTATATCTTGTTCTGCGCTATTTATAATTTTAGTTACTTATCTATCTGATTTATTTCCGCATTTATTGCTTTCACAAGTGTAATCCATTATTGGTTGATCCCCAACACAACCCCCTTTAAGGCTCTTTTAAAGCCTAATTAGGCCTCTACTACCCTGTGACACACACAATGGTCCATAACCATATGTATCCATACTAAACTAGTAAAACAACCTCTAAAACACATTATAAAAATTTAGTTCTATATAATTTAAAATTTTGGTTGATTTTCATTAGTTATAACTTTTGGTAAATGCATTTTTATCTCAAAACCCTAATATAAGGTGTACACAGTATGTAGGGACCTAAGAGCAAGGTTCTTGTGATTTTATTTTCAAAAAAGGGTTTAAATTTACTATGAATTTTTATTAATCTCTATACCAACCCTACACACCTTTTACAATCATTTTATTCCTCTCTTAATGCCTCTGTTTAACTAATGTTTCATTTTTTTGGCCTGAGTATGTCTACAGATATAATCTACTATAGGGTTTAAGCATTTACCACATGAAATACACATACAAAATGAACTATAACTTATTAAAAAAATTAATAACATTTAAAACATGATATTAATAATTTTTAAATGTAATAAATCAAATTTTCACTTAAACTTCCTTCACACACAAGCCATTCTTAGTCATTCATTCTCACAAAATATAGGGAACACAAACTCTACAAGTTGAATCTTCACAAAGAATTTGATTTAAATTATAAAAATGATCAAAGGAATTTATAAAAACATGTATCAAAATTATCAAATAAATAATAATTCTCAAAATTATTTATTTATTGATTCTTTCTTCCATGATCACTCAAACATAGTCATTCTCCAATGCACACATACAAGAAATAGGGTCTACATTCAACTTGTAGAAAATGTGAGGAATTTCATTCTTGGTTTTCTTGGAAATTTAACCCATTAATACAAAAATGAATGACTAAACACAAATCCCAAATGTTTTATATATATTACAACTTCTCTAGCTAGTTTTTAACCTCTGAACTGTCACTAGTAAGTAATTTTGAACATTGGAACATATATGAAGGTTGATATTTCATAGATGTATGAATTAATACCCATGTATAGATGCATGGTGTATTAAATAAGTCACATAAACCATTTTAAACTTTTAATATTTCTCAAAATCACTCCTACAACACCTAAACTAGACAAAACCATTCAAAAATTCAAATTATTAAAATTGGTGAGAAATTGCTAATTTTGAAATCTAACTTAGCTAAACACACATAGACACTTGGAGAGAATTCCAAAGTGTGTAATAAGACATATCATACCCTTAAAAAACACTAAACATGATATATGACCAAAAAACATCTGATCAAATTTAAAAAATCAAACTAACACAAGACAAGTCATCCTTAGTAAGATGCTCTTGCAACACCACCTTTGCCATTTTTCCTCCCATTTCTAAGAGAACTACATTGGCCTGCAGTCCACATAGACTATGTAGGTAGTAATTGAATACATGGAGTATGTTGTGTTAACCTTGTCATGACCACATCTTCATCACTTTTTTATTGTTTTGAACTTCCTTTCATTCAGTTACCCTAAGAATTGTGGGTTTTATGTCCATTTCACAAGTAATTACTTGTCCTTTAGTTTTGACATATTTATTAGTCTTTCATGCTCTAATCATTTTATGAGTATTTTCTATTTGAATGCTCTCATTATTTTATGAGTAATCTCATCCGACATTCTTGCCATTTTGTGAGAAGATTCTATTTGAATGATCTCACCATTTTGAGATAAACCTTAGATAATGCTCTCATCATTTTGAGAGAAACCTTATCCAATATTCTCACCATTTTATGAGCTCATTCTTATTCCAAGCCATATATATCTTAAACACTATGAATTAAAAAATTTAGTTCATTAGTGTATACTTGTCTCTTATCTTTTATCTTGGTTTTATCCTAAACCATGCTCTCATGATGCTACATGTTATTTGTGTTGAAATTTTCATGACTATAACCATCACCCTGCCTCTTTTCCTACGCACTCACCATTTTATAATACCATTCGTATATTCCTATATAATCATCCTATTTTAATTATCCTTAATTTTCTTTTATCCTATATCCTAAGAAAATTAAATTTGCCCTGAAGTTCATGTTCATTCTCATGTCTATAGAACTATGTAGGTAACATCCACTTCCTAGTGCATCTGGAGTCAGCTTGGCTATCCCTTCCTATTTATTTTATCCCCACCCCCATTTTTTTAATTTGTGTCATTGCTCCTCATATCCTAGGGACAATGTTTCTCATCATATCCTTTGCCATTATTTCCCTATAGCCTAGGGGTAACCTTGTTCCATTTGTTTTTATGTTGTTTTACCTATGTTTTTACTACCTAGCCTAGGAGTAACCCTATCACCAAGCGTAACACCTCTATTAAACATGCATGAATAATTCACCTTTTTCTCATATTTTATTGGTGATTAACATTGTGACTAATTTATTTACATATTAATGTTTTTTTTTTTAATTTATTTTGTTTATTTGCCTTTGTGTGTTTTAGATTATTTTTGTTTATTAAGCTCTTTTTGCCTTAGTCTTGTTGGTTTGTTTAGTTTGTTTAGTTTTTTTATTGTATTTATTTGTTTGTTTTAATTTTTTGTTTGTCCAATTTGTTCATTTTTTTTTTTTTTTGTCTCTTATTTTTTTATTAGTTTATTTTGTTTGTTTTATTTGTATATATTATTTGTCTTTTTCTATGTTTTTTTGAGAAGATCCTCTTACAATAATTAATAAAAATGCATGAAATAACTGGAATTAAAAACACAATTAATAGATTTAGATAATTACAAGAAGAATTGATTGTAGGACACTTCAAGGGGACAACCTCCTTTGAGCAAGCTTAATACAATAAATTCATGGATGCCTTCCTTAGCCTCAACACTTATTTATATACTAAGTCTAATATAAGCAACTACTACTTTGCCTAAATGTGGGATAAAATAAAATGCTCGTGGGATGAATTACAAAGAATATTCATCCATAACAACTATTACACTAATAAAAAAAATAAAAAGGGTAACACGGGTCTCTTAGAAAAAGCTTTATCCTCAAAGCTTCAGATCTAGGAATTGATGTTGAATCTTAAATAGTGGTTCCCATGTTGCATCCTTTGGTTACATTTCATGCCATTGTATTAAAACCTATGTGATAGATCAAGAGAAAATTTGGCATGTGCACATATCTAATATTTCCTCTAGCTCAAGAAGGATGGACCCTTCATTATCAAGTTATAGTAAAATAGTCTACACTCTGATGTTTATGCCAAGATCTTTATTTAGATAATAGACATGAAATACTAGGTGAACTCAAGAATAAGTTGGTAGGTCTAACTTATAAGCAACTAACCCAATCTTCTAGAGGACCTTATAGGGCCAATAAAATTTGGGAGACATCTTATGATGCCCTTTGATTTTTAAGGAGGATTGATTATATGGTTGTAGGAAAAGAAAAACGATATCACCTAATTGAAAAGTGTGCTTAGAATGATGTTGATTAGCGTGTTATTTCATTTGATTTTGTACCATATGAATATTGTCTCATAGAGTATTGAGGATCTGATCTTAGGTGTAGATAATCATGTCAACCACTTAAACTAATGAACTATTGGGGGTATATAATAGTAACACTAGTGGTGGTTGATTATCGATTGCTTCATATAGTCATTTTAGTTAAAGTATAGTATAAGGTATTATACCACCATTCAATGAGGGAGAGACACTTGGCCCACTGATGTTGTTTTGAGGTGAAGCAATAAAGAAAAGTTTCCAAGCATTTGTTGACAATTTTAGTCTACCCATTTTTTGGGGGATGATACCTATAACTTATCTTTAGTTGGGTGTCAGTACAGTGAAATAATTATGTCCAAAAATGGCTAGTGAAATTTGCATCATGATCTGAGACAATGGATGAGGGAATGCCATGAAGATGGAAAATTTAGTCTAAGAAAATTCATACAACTATGGAAGTGGTATAAAGATGGTTGAGGGAAAGAAATGACCATTTTTGGATAGGTGATCAACCAAAACTAAGATAACTATTTTACCTCTAGATTTAGGATCCCCTTAATAAAATCCATAGAAATATAAATCCAAATCTTGGTAGGGATGGGCAAGGGTTCGAGCAACCTAGGGATAAGTGTTGTATCACCCTTATTATATTGATATGTATCACATTTAGCCACCATTTATTGAATTTAATTTTTAAATCCATTCCAAAAGAAGTTACATCATGCCCATTTATAATTTTTGAGGAAACTTGAGTGCCTTATGGATGGAGAAGCATGGATTTCATAGAACATAGCCTACTAAAGATATGTGCTCTAAGGAAGAACTAGATGACCCTTATATCAAAAAGAAGCAACATACCAAGTATAATGCGGTACATCAGAAGGCTTAGTGGCTAAGTATTAAATTATTTGAAATAATGAGGAGTCATTGACATACCCCTATTATATAGTGTCCAACTAATTTAAAATAGGCATGAAAATAGCTGAAAGGGAGGCTTGGTCCACAAATGTGTGAGACAGAGTAACAAACACAATATTTTCCTTACCCTTCTTGTAAATGATTTCATAGTCATAACCCATGAGTTTACTAACCCATTTCTATTTTGAATGGATGAAGACCCATTATTTAAAATAAAATAAAACTTTGGTGATCAATTTTGATGCAAAAATGATTCCCTAGTAGGTATGGCTACCACTTCTGTACTTCATGTAAAATAGCCATCACTTCCTTCTCATAATTAGAGAGTACTAAATTATTTCCAAAAAGTGCTTTTCTGGTAAATGCAATGGGGCATCCTTATTAGAGGATAATAGCACAAAGTCTATTGCCATAAGCATCACTCTCAATAGTGAAGGTTTTGGAAAAATATGGCATAGCTAGAATAAGTGTAGTAGATATAGCTTGTTTTAATTTTGTAAATATACACTCAACCACTTATATCCATGTAAAAGTATCTTTTTAAATATAGCAATTAGTGGTGCTAAAATCTTTCCATATTCCTTGACAAACTTATGATAATATCCAGTCAGCCCTAAAAAACCATGGAGGCTCTTAAGTGTTTGATAATGAGGCCAATTTGTCATGGTAGCTATTTTTTAAGGATCCACCTAAACCCCTTAGGATGAAATAATATGCCTAAGATACTCTAATTCATACTCTAAAAAAATACATTTGAACTATTTTTCATAAAGATAATGGTCAAAGATAAGTTGCAGTGTGAGCTCTAGATGTTGAAGATGCTCATGCCATGTTTTATTATAGATAAGGATATCATTGAAGAAGACCAGAATGAATTTATATAGGTAGGGATAGAATATTTTATTCATCAATGCCCATAATGTAAAAGTAACATTAGTGAGGTCAAAGGGCATGACCAAAAACTCATAGTGGCCATCATGCATGAAAAAAGTTGTCTTAAGGATATCATCCTCATGAATTTGGATCTAGTGATATCCAAATCAGAGATCCAACTTGGAGAAAAAAAGAGCACCATGAAGCTCATCAAGAAGCTCATCAATAAAAAGGATCAATAACTTATCCTTGATTGTGATGTGATTAAGTGTATGAAATTCAATGTAGTGGTGCCATGGCCCATATTTTTTCCAAACAAGGAGAACTAGGGAAGAATATGGCTCATACTAGGGTAAATAATTCCTTACTTCAATAAGTCTCATATGAGCATTTGGATCTCAATCTTTTACTAAAATGGTAGTAATAGGGTTGGATGTTGGGATGAATGCTTTTAGGAAGGAGCTAAATATGATGGTCCTCTAGCCATAAAGGTGGCAATCCCCTTGGTTTTACAAAGACACCTACATACCTATGCATAATGGTTTGTAGATCAAAACTAGTGGAGACTGTTGATGGTTTCACTTGAACAAAATGGAGCTTGATAATGACACTATGTGAATTCTCATTAAGAAAATTTTCCATGTGATGTGAACTTATGATTTTGAGATACCTTGGTTTTATGCCTTTCAATGTGTGGTTTTTTCCATTATCTAAAAATTGCATCTAAATTTCAATAAAATCCCATAAGATGGGTCCATGTGTGCGTAACCATTGGGCTCCCAAAACAACATCACACCCACCTAAGGGCAAGGTAAACATGTCAAAGTGCAAGTTATAATCTCCAATAGAGATACATAGATTGTGACACTTCCCTTTGCTAGGTAATATACCCCCATTGACAATCATGACATCAAATTTAGAGTAAGGATAGAAAAAACAATCAACCTATTTGGTGATTTAAGGGTCAATGAAGTTATGGTTTCTACCAAAATCAATGAGTATTGTGAGAGGGAATTTCTTGAAGTAACCCCTGACTTGCATGGTTTGTGGGGTGGTGACTTCTGCTAAGGTATGGAGAGAGATCTCTAGTTGGTCTTCCTGAGAAGCAAGTTCCATAATCAGCTAAGCTTATTTTAGATCATTTGTTTTATCCTGAACATCTTCTCAATCTTTAGTTTTAGGGGAGAGTCACATCCAATAAGTAGAGTTTTTTCTTGACACATCATTTTACCTAAGTGAATTTATCATCATAGCTTTAACATAGTCATTTTTATCTATGGGATTTAATCTCTACTTTAGTCAAATGCTTGATAGGAGTGGTTCTAGGGATAACAGTGTTGGAGATCATTATGGAGCTATATTTTTGAATGAAGCAAAATTGGATTTGAATTGTTGATGAGATGTGATTTTATCCTCTACCAACTTAGCCAACCCTAAGGTTTCTTTCATCATGTTGGGCCAAAAAAATTTGACCTCAAATAAAATTTCATTCTTCAATCCATTGATAAAGTAACTCTTGAAGAATTCATCAGATAATCCCTTTGTGTGATTGGCCAGCTCTTCAAATTTTGTTTGATATTATCTCACAGTTCTTATTTGGCAAAGTTTAGTGAGTGATCTAGTAAAGTCATCAAAATCACTAGGGCCAAACCATTACAAAATGAGGGTGTAAAAAGTGGTCCATATGGGATCATCATGAACCTTGGTATACCAATGATACCATTGAAGGGCTCCATGTCCCAAGTGAAAGGATGCAAGTGGGTACTTGTTGGCATCAAAAGTATTATGCAGACTAAAGTATTGTTCTATCTGATAGATCCATCTAGTTACATCTACATCATTAAATGGATGAAAATTAAGCTTTGGCCCAAAAAAATTGCTACAAGAAGAAAACCCAGTGTGTGAAGAAGACTTTATATTTTGTCTATTGTTCATAGTGGTATGTTAAAGACTAAGGCCGAGAATTTTTTCATCAAAATATTTGATGTGGGTCTTGAGGGTATAAATTTCATCTCCATGTTTTTTTCTCTTGTTCAGGTTACTACCTGACTGAAATAACAATTATTTTTTGAAAATGGGTAGAAAAACTAGAGTTAAGACACATTTAGTTAAGGATTTTTTTAATTTGGGCAAAGTCAGAAGGGTTAAAGTTACTTTTACTAATTTTTTTACATAGTGGGAGTATGATTGATGAAGGAGAGGGAAATTTTAGGAGTGAAAATGGAAAAACTATAAAATTTATAAAAGAGGGACAAAAGATTAGAAAAGGGAGATGAAAACCATGGAAATTTTTTGAGGCAAATAGTAAAAAAAAAAAAAAACATAAGTTATGGAAAAAACCCAAAAAAAGGGAAAATTATGATTTATGAGAATTAGGAGTGGAATTGGGATATAGAACCTCAAGGAAGAAAATGTGGGGAATAGAATTTATAGGTGTTTAGATAAATTTTGAGGATCAATAGGGCTACATAAGAAGAGATGAAATAAATATGAAAAAAGATTTACATTTGTTTTTTCTGATTTCTCTCTTTTGTTTTTTGTCTAGCAATAAGTCCTTTGAGAATCTATTGATACTCTGTATATGGTTTATGGATTTTGATTCCTATCAAATATGTACCTATAAATCCTTTGACAATATATTGATACTCTAACAATTAATTTATTTTATTTTTCTAGAATTATTCTAAAATTGATAGAAAAATATTAATCTAATCACTAATGTCATCTAAGTGAGTACCACTCCCAAAAAAAATTTGGCCATGGATTTACCTTTTAGAAACAACTCTTATTTTTCCTCATAGATGGTAACTTATCAATCAGCAAGGGGTCCTTGCCTATTTTTCTAGTAGGTCCTTTCAATGGGCCAACTACTTTGGGGTTCCTTTGGTACTCCTCACAATGAATTTTAGGGCTTTCACCCAATCACTTCCCATAGTTATACAGTTAGGTTTTTATCGATCCAAAACATATTACAAAAATTTACTTAATTGAGTTATGTAATAGAATAAAGTTAATATTTTTTGAAAAATAATTAAAATGATGTATGCAACAAAATAGAGTTAAGAATTTCTGAAGAGAAAAACAATTGTGGCCCTAGAAAGCATTATGATACCATACGAGAGGATCTTCCTAAAAAAATTAATAAAAATGCATGAAATAAAATGAATTAACAACAAAAATTAACATATTTAGATAACTAATAGAACACTTGAAAAGATTGAATTGATCATAGGCCAATTTGAGGGGGAAATCTCCTTTTACCAAGCTTAATGCAATAAATTTTTGGATTCCTTCCTTGGCCTCAACACTTATATACTAATTATAATATAAGAAACTCCTACTTCCCTTGAATGTGGGTTAAAAAAAAATGCTCATAGGATGACTTATAAACCATATGCATCCTTAACAACTATTACACTAACAAAATAAAGAGAAGGGGTAGCATGGGTTCCTAACAGTTTTGTTCATTTAGTTAGTTAGTTAGTTTTGTTTGTATAGTCTATTTGTCTATTATTGTGTTTTGTTTGTTTGATTCTTTTTTATTTATTTTTGACCTATTTGTTTCCTTTTTGTACATTCCTTAGTTTTCATAGGTCTATTATATTTTATTTACACTTAAGTCTTGATTATCCATATCTTGTACTTAGGCTATGAATGTTTGTATATATATAGTCATACACTTAGTTTATTTGTCTTATATTTACACTTGGGATTTGATTGCTCATATCTTATTCTTAGGTTTTTTATATTTTTACGTAAACTAATTTTTCCATGCTTTGGGTATATGTTGTTATTATGGTTATTAATAACTATGATGCATAATATCACAATATACAAGAAACATTATGCCAATAGAGACTATCAATCAATGCAGTGGGAAATAATTCTATAAGATAAAACCATCCAAATACCCAGACACTAGACAAATCTAAGAATAACAAGGTTAGTATGATTTATTTTGTGCTAATATAGATGTGCATATCTAAATAACCATAAATATAACTCATACAACATAAGTAGATAAAAATAGATTAAAATCTCATATACATGGCAATATAGTAAATGAAATAGCATCAATAATGCCATAACATGAGCTAATCATGAGATCAACATGATAATAAACAAAGCATCACATATATCAAAAAATAATTCTCCAATTACAAAGGCCTTAAAAGACCCAATGTGAATGTTAATTTATCTCAATAATGTCATATATACATATATAATATATGCATATCATCATGAAGTTAAAAATATAATAATATGCCAAAATGTGAAGAGAACTATCAAAAATTAACTCTAAATTTGAGTATCTGTAGGCCCTATTATAAGAGGTGGCCCTTGTGGCCCTAGTGGTCCTAGTGATGTAGGTGGCAACAAATTATAAATAGACTAACCTAATGATGATATGCCATGAGTCTTGGTCCTAATCCAACCTAATCTATTTCTAACATTATAAGCATCTCATACATCAAAAGTATCAATCTGATGGTCTTTAGGAATAGTATTCTCGTATGCTCAATAGTAATATGATGCTTCAGCCTTAACTTGAAAGCTCTAAATAATGATATATGATAAACCTACATATATACTAGTTCATTAATCATCATTATACTCATGCTAAAGATTTTAAACATCTAGCAAGGCATGATCTCTATTTAATATGGTTTGGTCTCTTTCATTCATAATTTAATCTTATATCTGAACCATCCAAGCCACCTATACCTTCAGCTAGATATTATCCAACTAAAGGTGAGTGATATCCTCATCAAAGATGTCCAATATGGTCTATATATACCACCCACCTCTCCAAACATGTGATCTCCCCTAACCTAGTGGTGATGTCCCACTCCAACATACCAGTGTCCCTACCTACCTTAGTTGTACCTAAAGGTCTTCCCTGTACATGTTTCATTGGGATATAGAACTATCATGGCATGGATATCATCTCTTTCAACATCTCCTCTATCATCTCCTCTACCATCCCCTCCATTAAACTCATCATAATTAGAATCTTCCCCACCTTTAATACTATGCTAATTGTTGTCCCTATCACTAGCCCCATTAGAACTCTTAGCCTCAACCTCATTAATATCATAATCATCTAACCACCTAACTAATCTCATATATTAATCTTTAATGGGAACATATTTACACACTATTATATATACTATGGGGTGACCCCTATATCTATTATCCCCCTTGTACAACCCCATGTTGTCTATGGAACACTCAAATAATTGGCCACAACTACACTCCTTTGAATGCTCAAGGTGTTATGGCTTATCTCTATAATACCATATGAAAACCACATGGCATCCTCTGCCACATCTTGTGTCATGACAAACTAATAAAGTACTTGATCAAGCCAATAATCTGCTATATTATATGATTGTTTACTTGTGATAATACATTAAGATGTCATGTAGGCTATGTACAAAGCATCCTTAGGCCAAAAAAATGATAATAAGATACAAAATATAGATAAATAAATGTGGTGTCAACTCATCAATCATAAAAAGATAGAAATATATCTCTTTGTTGTCATTATTATCCTACTCTAGTCTATGCCCAACCATATTCTAATGGCTCATGTGGATCTCAAACCTATCTTTGGTTTACTATATACTCTATTGAGATATAATCCCATACCCAAACCATAAATAGTATGGATGATATAATGTTAAGGCATCCATAGTAAGCCACCATATAAATATATATGTATAACCAAGCCAAGACTATTAACCCCCATGCAAATCATTTGGCCTCATCTATCATGTTACAAACTCAAAAACCCATATAAAAATATCAGTTTCTCTTATTAAGTGGTAATATGAAACTAATAATATCCATCAATACCATGACTTCCCTATTAATTATTTTTATTAGTGAAGGATCCATAAGGGATAGGTTGTCAGGTCTCAAATCTATGTAAGTCTCCAACAAGTTGATGGCTACCTTCCCATGAACAATAGAAATACCCTGATAGCTAACCAAGTCATCTAGTATAACCTATCACCATGTTGGATCTATACATAATAGACTAAATCCTCTCTTTTTATATATTAAGGACACCCTAGGTATCCTTAAGATAATGGTGGCCTTTATAGTCGATAGATGAAAAGTTAAAGTCTCACTATGCCACCACTTTGCTAAAGCACATAGATAAGCTCAATTCATGTGAATAATCAACATTAATGTCATGATGTACAAGTATAGATCCTAAAAAAATCCTATCATCTCCACTATCCAAATATATGGTGTGCATAAGTAGTGGTAGCATTAATCTTGTGCTATCAAAACTGCTAGCCATTCTTATAATCATAGATAAATTAGCATCAAACTATATCTATATTGTTGTTTGAGCCTATACCTACCTTAACAATCTTATTTACCCATATTTCCTAGTGGTTGGACCCTTTTTGTGTCCCCTAAGACAAATATTTTTCCTTTTGGGGTTAAATAATCATTTTCTCAAATTGAAAAGTCATCATTTTGGCATGCAAACCATTTTTGGGTGAAATCACCATTTTCATTTTTCATGAAAATGACTAAACCTAAAAATGGGTGAAATAATTGATTCATAATTTTTAAAGGTTTTTTGGAATTGTCACAATTTTTTAGGAATGGTGAATTCATATGAATTCACTAATTTCCCTATTAAATCCATTATTTTGCCTAAAATACAAATGGTGAATTCATAAGTTTTTGACCTAAGGCCAGAAATAAATGTCTAATAAATGAATTTAATGATAAGGTTGAGATAACATACCATTCGTACATTATGTGTAGGTTACCCATACTTCATCACCTGATTTTTTATGTCTCATCATCTTCCTTGACATTCCATTTCTATTAGATAACTCATACACAAAACCAAAGCTTAAATCTCAAAGGGGCTAGGGTGAAAATGAATTATTTTTCACCCAAGGGGTGAATATATAGATTGAAAATTTGAATTTTACCCCCTTAAAGGCCTAAATTTCATTTTTATTACTCTAATAAGTTTATTTTAACTTTATGGTACATTTTACATGTCGTTTGATCCTACGTTCATTATTTATTGACCGTTTTATAACCAAACCATCTTGTTGGGCCTCTTCTAAGACTCATTTAATAACATTATATTTATAGCTTTACCACATGTTTATTTGAATGTGTATCTTTGTACTCACATTTAGGTTAGAATAATGTTATTATTATTATCTTCCATCTCATCATAAATCTATTTTAAGGGTTTATTACATAAGATCCCCTTGCAAATTTGCCCAAAAATGGCAAATTCATTTTTGGTCGATCATCAAAATATTTTGGCTTCTTGGGGAAAACTATACTAAATATTTTGATTGTAACCTCCTTTGGGAAAATAATAATTATTTGACCTATTTAATGATTATAATCACCTTTGGGAAAAACATTATTTTTACCTTATACCCTATAGGGGCACATGCCTATGCCACTGATTATAACCACCTTTGGGAAAATCAATCCCTCAACCACCATTATTGATTATAACAACCTTAAGGCAAATAAATGTATCACCCTATATAATTTATTATAATTTCCTTTGGTTAAATCATTTTCTTATCCACTATTATTTATTATAACCATCTTTGGGCAAATTGTTAGTTCCACCCCTATTTCCACAATATCATGTCATTTAATTAATTTTGAGGGAATGTTCAATGAGTCTATTTTACCACCTACTCTTTCAAGGGGGAATCCATGGATATTTTACCACCCTTTAGGGTATGAACCCTTCATCTTAATGATTTTTTCATTATTTTAAAATAACATACTATGTTTGTGTCTTGTAATACCTTCTCAAATAGGAGCAAACTATTGATACTCATTTTTGGCCACCTTCATGTCTAAATCAAGATTCAAATCAATTTATTGAAAATGATGTAATTTAATCTTAGAAATCACATATATTTCCCAAATACATCCATGCATGGGATTTATTTCCTAAAAATGTGTGTAGGCTTTATTATTTAGGGTATTACCTAGTATGCATTGATAACCTAGCTTAGATTCAACCCTAGTCAAATTGTGACCTAGAAAATTAGCATTCTTTGCCTAAGGGTATATCAATGCAAAACATTTATAAAAACTCATAAATGCAAAAAACCCTAAGAAGTATTAATTAAAAATAAAAGCTTAATTAACTTGCTCTAGTAAAAATTCCAAGTTGAATTATTTAATTACATTTATCTTAAAAAGCATTTTTTCATTAAACATGAGGTCAAAGTAAAGGGAGTTAATAAAATATTTTATTAATTCCTAAAATTCAATAAAAAGTGAGTCACGACCTCATAAACATATTCAATGAGTTTTCAAGCCTTTATAATTGATTTGAGCCAACCTAGGGTTGAATTCAACCTACTTTATTTTAAATTCAACCAAGATTAAAACTAAACCTAACCTCCATAGGGTTAGAGTTCATTTTGAGACCTATAAATATAAATACCCTCACACTACCTAAATGATCTTTTGTGTGTAAGGTTATTTTTGACTAATTTTGACCAAAAGTCAAATTAGGTTAACCCTCAATAGTAAAAAAATTGCTATATGGGTCTACTAGAGTGTCAAATGTGTACCATGGTCCTAATGAGGTTAGTTAATGTGTCTATAACCTTGATAATTTTCATTTTTAGTCCTTAGTTGATCTTATGTCATTTAAGGGTCACTTTTGGGTTCATTAAATAGACTTGTATAGTTTCCATGTGAGGAAAAATGTTTCAAGATATATTCTAACATCCTATATATCAAGATAATGTTAGAGATGTCAATTTTGAACTGACAACTACATGTGGAAAATTGAAAACAAGAAGATTAAGTAGTTTCATATGGTTTTAAGAAGTTGTACAACCTATCTGGTAACTTTTGAATGTGGGATAAATTTAATCATTTCCTTTTAGATTCCCTAAACTCAATTCCATGTTTGGGAAGCTTTGAAAAGTTCAAAAATTGCAAAAAACCATTCTATCTTTGCATCTCTCTCCTAGACAAGCAAAAATAGTCAACTGGTCTTTGCATGGTATGGATAAGAAGAGGTGAATTAGATTAATTTCCTTTGGTGGATGATAATACTCTTTGTCTACTTAAAATTTATGTTCATATTTATAGGATTGGTTGCTTATGCTCTATGAATCATTACTAAGAGTGTTAACTTCTCTTTTCAACTTACTTATCCCCAACACTTCAAGGTTTCTTCTCTATTTTCATAGTTATATGAAAAATAGGTGGTGTACATGATACCAAAGAGCATGATAATTTTTATAATGTGTTTCTCAGTCTATTTCCATGTATGAACATCAAATAATGGTTCTAGACTATCTCATTTTGCTAGTTGGAAACTACATCATAATCTATAAATAAGATTCCATCAATAGTTGAGTTCAATTTTCCTATCTTGGATTTTAGATAAAATGTGAATTAATGTTTCATTCCTCCAAATGGTGATCATATCTATTTTAAAATATTATTCTTAAAAGTATCCCTTAGTGAAGTGAGAAGTCTAAATAATTCACATAGTCAATTTTTATGTACTAGTCACCTACAGGTAGGTGAAACTAAGTCTTGAATATTAATGATGATGATACATTAAGGTTTAAATAATGTAAGGAGGTTTAAAAAGTTAATATAGTAAGATTTAGCCTTTAAAATAGTTGTTTTTTTATCTTAATTCATTACACACAGTCATATATCATGCTTTCACCTATAAACAATTTGTAGTAGCACCTATAGGTAGCTTCAATAAAGGAAGATGAATGTTGAAATATAGGTGTTGAGCTCATTTTATAAATTTATTAAGGTATAAAATCATGGATAAGATCATTGTTACAATCTTGAGGTCTTTTTTTGAAATCAAGTCTGAGTTCAAGGTTTACAAGTTGAGAAGGTTGCATAGAGATACACGTTACCTTATTTTCTATGAATAAGGTATTTGCTCATATACAAAATTCATATCTTGGTGAGTATTGTTGACCAATTTCACCCACAGGAAAAATCTCGGTCACCTTCTACACTTGCTTTGCATGGCTAGTTAATTTCAATTTGCAAGGTCCATTTTCAGGGTCCAACAATGTCATTTCAAGCACTGGCTTGGCCTAGTTAATTCATTTCGAGTTCAACATGTTCAATTCAAGCTTGGTTCAATACAGGGGGTTCATCGGCACTTGGTTCATCCTTCGTCAGGTTCATTGGTTCAATATTAGTTCATCAATAGGTTTGGTTCAACGTTCATCATCCTCGGCCGAAGGGGAGTCCAAGTTCAAATACCCTAATGGATGGCCGACACAAGAAAGGATCCGAGTAAGCTTTATAAAATTTGGCTAAGTCCTGCGTATACCAAAGTTTTCAAAACTCTGTGGAAAACATTTAGCAAGGCCCGAGAAGCAGTCCGATAGAAATAAACATGCAAAGTCCGTGGGACTTCCAAAAGCCTAATGCAAACATGTAAACCCAGGTCGAGCTCATACGAGGCAAAATGGTCACCCACACAGTGAGTGGAAAAATGGCCGCCCACGCAGTGAGCGGCAAAATGGCCACCCACGTAGTGAGCGGTAAAGTGGGCGCCCACGTAGCGAGCGACAAAATGACTGCCCACGGCAGCGAGCAGCAAAGTGGCCACACAAAACTTTCAAAGCCATGGGATCAACAGTCCATGGGTTAGCAAAAAAGGTCTACCAAGAAAATGAAGTCTGTAAAACTTTCAAAGCAGTAGCAGCCAGTGGGGAAAAAAGACAAGGCCAACACAACGGTTAGCGGTAATTTCACCGTGCATGGCAGACAATGGTAGAATTTCTGTGAACATTGAGTGGTAGACAAAAGATAGTAGGGAAATAGTCCATGAGAACACAAGGCATGCAGAGCCCGCAGGAATACATACAAGCCTAATGCAAACGTATAAGGTCCGCAGACCATCCACACAAAAAATGTGAAGCTCGACTAGCTAGTGGAAGAACAGGTCGTGATATAGAAAAGGAAGCTGCCAGGGGCCAGAAAAATATGAGCCATAAATAACAGTTAGTGGTAATTTTACCATAAACAATAGCCTACAAGACCCTTTCAAAAACCCGTGGCTAATATTTGGCCACTCATAACACTAGCGGGAAATCACTGCGAACAACAGTTCATGTGAAAAAGGCATGCAAAATGAGGAAAGCAGGCTGTTGACCAAAAAAGGATAAAATAGCAAGCATGGTCCCATCAGGATTTTTGACATCAGCTACAATGTTTCCCCTCTTCCCAATGAAGACTCAAGCAGCCACTTGCAAGCAAAAGGCCAATGAGACTCCTCTTGGCTCTTCCCATATAAATACGCAGACTTGGTCATTTTAAAAGAAATCTTCTCCAATTTTTTAAAGAGAACATCTCTCCAAAATCTCCACCTGAATCAATAAAATATAGTTTTTAACCTCTTTCTTGGATGGATACCCTGTGTATGTCCTGTGTGTTTAATTTGTGTTCAGTCATTTTCTTTTAAATGCTCTCACAAGTTTAAATAGCAACGCACCAGCTATCTACAAAGTGTTAGTTTGCAACTTATATGTGAAGAGTTCCATTTGGGGTGCAGAAATAGAGGTCACTTAGAGTATGCATTCCACAAAATCTTGGTGAGTCCTTGTTTCCTATATTTTTCATTAAAACCTCCCTGTCATTCTAGTAACCTGTTCTTTTCTGCCAAGTCTTAGTGTATGTATGTTGTTTTATCTGATCCTGAGTGTGAATGTGGGAAGGTCATCTAGTTTTCATGTATCACCTCTTTAGAGTAGGCTGTTTGTTTTCTTATATTTTTTTCTCCTTTTTCATTTCCCCCAGTATATATATATATATATATCTATATTTTGCACTGCCTGAAACAAACAAGATACATCAAAGGGAACTAGCCCATACCTAGAGACTCTCCTCTCCTACTTCGTCATCCCACAAGTGAGAGAGGAGTTTCCATGTTGCGGGGAGAGGGTAGAAACCTATTTTCCTACCACCAAGTGCAATCTCCAGTCATCAACAGTTTTGGCATGCTTGGTGGGACCACAAGTTTTTAATCAGTAAAGTTGCAGGGTTACTCGTTGATCTTGTTACAGCAAAGGAACCACCAATACAACACCATGCGTGTCAACAGTTTTAGCACGCTCGGTGGGACCATAATTTTATCAGTTTCTAATGCAGTAATATTTTAGGATTGATCTTAGTCCTGCTACAGTCATTTCAAAGATTTCTAGCATTTGGCGACTCCGCTGGTAAGAGCTTAGTTCTTTGTTTTTAAGACCAGTCACTTAAAATTCTATGCCAAAAGTCACCACAAGGTCAGCTTCAAGGGGGGTCCCTTTTGTTTTCATTGAGCTACCTTTAAACTCTACTAAAAGGCTCAGGTTTGAAATAACTCAGCCTTATCCATTAGTAAATCCTCCTAGACTTGTTGTTAGGAACACCAACCTAGCTCAGCCACAGTTACAACCCATTTTAGCCATGGCATTGCCTTTTGCAGCTTTTTGCGGTGAGAGCCCCTTAAACCTCCCACGCTATGATCTGATTCCAGGAATAGCTCTCAAGAATATACCTTCTTTTGATGGAGTGGGACCTATTACAGTTGTTGAGCATATCAAGAATATTGCCAACCTTTGCAATATTCACAATATAATAGAAGAAAACATTGCCATCAGACTGCTAGCTTTGTCTCTGAAAGGGAAAGCTCTCGACTGGTACGGCACCTTGCCTGTGAATTCCATACATTCCTGGAATGAATTGGGCACCCATTTAACTAGTCATTTTGGGGAAAAAGGTGATGGCCTCTCTCTTACAGAGCAGCTGATGACTATAAAGAGAGCTCCACACGAGTATATGCAAGACTTCAACACGCGGTTTCAAAAGACTTGGGATAGAATTCCCATCCTAGTAAGTCTGACTCCTAGCTACGCTTTCTTGTACTATTTGAAAGCATTAAATAGTGATATTGCTGTGATGATCCAATCTATGGGAGGGCACATATTGCCTGCTACTTACGACATCACCATAGCAACTGAGATTTGCTTGGTACAAGCCAAAAAGATCGCTCCTAAGCCCAAGATGCCACTTTTCCCAGAGATGCTACCCCCTATACAGACCGTTGTTCCCACCATTACTCCCCTACCCACCATTGAGAAGCCAGCTACTATTCTGTCAAATGAACTACATGAGGTTACAAGCCTGTTACAAAACATGTTAAATGAACTTGTAGCTCTTAAAAGACAACAAGCTCAAAATAACAAGTCGAATCCGAGTTATCAACAGTATGGTCAAGGGGACCCCTTTTCAAGGCTATAATCAAGGACAAGGTCAACTCACTTAGACCAGGCCTTATCAAAATTATAACTCAAGCCCCTCTTCCTCATCTAAAGCCATGGTGCCTACTCAAAACAATCTAGTGCAAGAGCAGCCAGGTTGTTCGACCATAGGACATGGTCAAGAACAAGTTGTCCATACGAATGATATGATGAATTTTTTCCAAAATTTAGAAAACTAGGTTGCTGATCATTCCTAGCTTTTGAGTTTTTAGCTCAACCCAGCATGAGTAACAATTAGGCTCAGCCAGATTCTACTCTGATAAATCACGAAGAGGGTGAGCTCTATGTAATTAATCATGGGGGCACTACAGACAATCAGGCTGATTGTGTTGTAGCCAACACAAGATTTAAAAGAAGAGCAGTTGAAGAAGCACAGGCTTCCCCTCAGACAATAGCAATGAATACTCCATCGTATCCTTTTCAAAGGGCTCCAATTTCCAGACAACTGTTTACACCTCCAACTCCCCAGTCTACAGCTCCAGCTGGGATCAGCCCAAAGGAAAGCACGAATGGAATCAACCCCCAAGTAAATATAGTTAATAAAATGAAGAAATTTCACATGAACATTTCTCTATGGGATTCATTGTCTCTCCTAGGCCAAAGGGACGTATTGAAGAAAGAATTGCATGAACTAGATCGACAGGCCGTCCCAACAGACAATAATAACATCCTAATGATGAATGGGCAGCCATCTACTTCAGATCAGGTAAAGAAAGAAGAAAGGACTCCCCCCTTTTATGTATCTTTGATCATAGGGGATTTCTTAGTTCACAATTGCATAATCGACAACGGGGCCAGCACTTCAGTGATGCCCAAGTGCATTACTGATAAGATGGGATTAAAGTATGAAGCAATGAACAAAGGAGTCTTAAAACTAGATGGGATACCTACAAAGACAATCAAAATCCTGAAGGGATTAAGTTTAACATTGCATGCCTGCCCAACATTCTCAATCCCCCATGATATAGTTGTAGCGGACGTTCCTCCATATTTCACAACCTGTTTGTCTAGGGACTTTACATTTAAGATAGGTGGCTATCTAGCATCAAATTGGTCATATCTAGTTTTCAGAACCAAGTATAGGACCAAAGTGAAAATCAAATCTGATCCACTCTACAAGGACCACCTAGAGTCCTATTCACCTAAGGCAGCGAATGTCAGTTACACTATCATCAATTTAGAAGAGTCTCAGATGGACCGATCTTCATCTTCTGCTCTTAAAGGAGTCACAGATATACTCTTGGATGAGTGGGGAAGTGATAACTTCGAGCACAATCCTTTTAAGTTTATTGAAGAGGCAGACCTTGGCATCTATTGTTTGCATGAAGAAGGTGCCATCATGCCCAATTTAATGAAGGAAAATAAAGAAGACCTCAGCCTGTGGCAGTTGTACTTCGACAGTTCCAGAAGTAAATTGGGCGCTGGTGGTGGGGCAATGTTAGTTTCCCCTTCTAAAGAAAGGTACTTTTTAGCTTTCCATTTCCATTTCTCTTGCACATGTAATGTTGCAGAATATGAGTCTTTGATTCATGGACTTGAGTGGGCAAGAAAGAGAGGGATCAAGAAGTTGCAAATCCTGGGGGACAGTGAACTAATTATGAACCAAATAAGAGGCCTGAACTTGACCAAGAACTCCTTGCTGAAGTCTTACAAGCATAGAGTCTGGGACTTGATGGAGGATTTCCTTGCTCTTAACATTACCTTGATTCCTAGGGAACAGAATAAGCAGGCTGACAGGTTGGCAGCTGTTGGTGCCCAATTTGATGTTTCAAAAGAGGTAAGCAGGGATTGTGGTTCGTGCCAATTAAAAGTGGTGGTTTGGCCTTCAATTCCAGACAATGTTATGAATTGGCAAGTCTTCGAAAGTGACTAGCAGATAGCTCTCTTCCTGTAGGAAGAAGCTGAGTTTGCAGTCCATAATCAAGCAAAATTGCAGCAGTAATACAGAAATCAGATTGTTCAATTGAAGAACAATAAAATCCCTAAGGGTCTGGTCACACTTGAAAGTATTTTCAATAGAGATGACCAACTAAGAAATGACAAAGCATGCATCACTACCAAAGAAGAGAATTATGAAAAAGTTGAAATCTTCAAGGACAAGTTACTAGTGCTTGGTAAGGTCTGCACATTTCAAGAAAGGCAAGCTTTCATTCTGCTATGTCAAGAGTTCACTAACGTCTTTGCCTAGAATTATAGCGACTTGAAAGGCTTCAATCCAAGACTTGCCCAACACACCATTGAATTAGAGGAAGGTGCAAAACTAGTCACACAAAAATAGATGCCTATTAATTTGATGATCAAACTCCTTATGCAGAAAGAATTGGTCAAGTTTATTGAGTTTGGCATTATATTTCCAGTCAAACATTCCTCATGGCTAGCCAATTTGGTTCCAGTTAGAAAGAAAAATGGGGAGATTAGGCTATGCGTCAACTTTAGAGACCTTAATAAAGTCTCTTTAAAGGATCATTATCCCCTTCTGAACATGGAGTAGATCCTCCAAAAGGTAACTGGTTCTGAATGTTTCTCCCTCTTGGATGGTTATTCGAGATATAATCAAATTCTAGTGTGAGGCTGCGACCAATACAAAACAGCCTTCACCACTAAATGGGGAATGTTCACCTACCAGAAGATGCCTTTTGGGCTATCTAATGCTGGTGCTACCTTCCAGTGAGCCATGGACATGGCTTTCAGTGGTTTGATAAATAAGAACGTGCTGGTATACCTTGATGATATAATGGTTTTCTCCAGGGAGGTGGGACAGCACATGGAGCACCTTAGGTAGATTTTTGAGAGGTGCAAGGAATTTAGCATCTCCCTAAATCCAAAGAAATGCGTATTTGTTGTTCATGAGGGGAAACTTCTTGGCCACATTGTGTCCAAGGAAGGTTTATCTATTGACCCCAAGAGAGTCCACTCCATTCTGGAGATGTCCCTACCAAAGCACAAGAAAGGCCTGCAGAGTTTCTTTGGCCGAATAAATTTCATTTGGAGGTTCATTCTGAATTTTGTGGAGATAGTTAAACCCATAGCCTCTATGCTGAGGAAGGGTGAAGAATTAAAATGGACAATGCCAAGAAAAGATAGCTTTAAAGCCATCAAATAGGCTTTTACCCAGGCTGCCGCTCTAATAAGCCCTGACTTCAATAAAGACTTCAATCTCTATACCTTCAGCAATAGAGAATTAATATCTGCTATGCTTACTCAAGCAAACAGTGATGACCTCGAGTAACCACTTGCCTTCTTTAGCTAAGGGTTAGAGGACTTCAAAATTAGGTACACTTATGTAGAGAAGCAAGTCCTGGCAGTAGTACACAGCCTAAAGAAATTAAGATATATGTTTTCAAAAAGCAAGATCCATCTCATGGTTCCACATCCTAGTGTCAAGGATTTCTTGACCAATCGAGACTTAAATGAGAAAAGAGCGGGATGGATCACCAAAGTGATGAAGTATGACATAGACATCAAAATCACCAAGTTGGTGAGAGGAAGGGGCCTGTGTGAATAGCTAGCTACAGATTTGAGACAAAAGGGTGAAGACAATTTGCTAATCCATGACATAACCACTGTAGAAGAACCAGCTGTCATAAGAGATTGGACGCTGGACATGAGGCACTTCCTTCTTACGGGTGAATGTCCATAGGGTCTCGGTAGGGCTGAAAGAAGGCATTTTAAACTTTAGTCCCTTCCTTATGTTTTGATTGATGGAGTATTATTTAGGAAGGATCTCGCAAGGGTTCTCCTAAGGTGCATTAACCCCAGTTAGGCTGACAAGGTATTGGCTAAGTTTCACGATGGGCCAGTAGGCAGCCATTTCGCCCCTAAGACCATAGCACCTAAATTAATAAGAGTTGGCTATTTCTAGCCCACTCTTTTCAAAGATACCTATGCCTGGGTAAGGAAGTGCCAGAAGTGTGTAATTTTTGATGGAAAACAATGATTGGCTGCCATGCCCCTATAGCCCATTCAAGTTGAACAACCATTCATGCAGTGGGGCCTAGATTTCATAAGGATGATAAATCCTCCCTCCAGTGCCGGACACAAATGGATCCTGACTTCTATGGGTTATTTCACCAGGTGGCTGGAAGCCATTGCTTTGAAGGAAGCAAATGAAAGCACAGTCCTGGATTTCTATGAGGACTTAGTGACACATTTTGGGGTCCCAACTACTATAATTTCCGACAATGCCTTGGCTTTTCTGGGAACCAAAACTAGTGAATGGGCACTAAGGTATGGTATATACCTCAGCACTTCATCAAATTACTACCCGCAGGGGAATGGGCTGGCTATGTCCACTAACAAAAATTTGATCAAAATTATAAAGAGGACCATGGAGGAAAATCAGAGAACTTGGCATGCCAAGTTGAAGACAGCTCTATGGGCCGATCGGATCACTCCAAAGAGAGCAATCAGAAATTCTCCATATATACTCGTGTATGGAAGGGAAGTAAGGCTTCCCATCTCACTCAAATTGCCAGCACTGGACCTTGCTCATCAACTGCAGTTAGAAGAAAGAAGTAGCATGGAGGTCAGATTGTGCGAACTAATGGAACTCCAAGAGATAAGGGACCGTGCCATGGCTGCCATGTCTAGTCACCAACAACAAATAAAAAGACACTTCGATAAGAAATCTTTGTCAAAAAACTTTATTGAAGGAGACATTGTCTTAAAATGGGATGAAGATAGAGATAAGCCCAGAAAACATGCAAAATTTGATGCCCTCTAGAGCGGTCCTTACATGATTACTCAGTGCAAGCAGTATAACGCATTCCAGTTCTCCAAGTTGGATGGCAAAGAACTATGTATCCCAGTTAACAAGATACATCTAAAGCATTGATACTAATTTTTGGTTCAGCTATACATAGTTTTCCTTGTTTTTTCCTATTTTCCCTAAGTGCAGTTTGCACAGTTAGTTGTTTTTAGCCTGGTGTGTTTCCTTTTACCTATGGGGGTGAAAGTTTCAGGTGTAATTTTTGGGATCTCAAAGGCTGTTCTGAACTCTCTTCAAAGTTACCATCTAACTCTGTACCCAATGGATATTCAAAGGTAACTGAGTCCTAAGCATAGCAGGCATGCTTCCCTTGTGAGTCACCAATTTGTTGACCAATTTCACCCATAGGTGAAATCTCGGTCACCTTCTACACTTTTTTTGCATGGCCAATTAATTTCAGTTTGCAAGGTCCATTTTCAAGGTCCAACAATGTCATTTCAAGCACTGGCTTGGCCTAGTTCATTCGTTTTGAGTTTAACATGTTCAATTCAAGCTTGGTTTAATACTGGGGGTTCATTGGCACTTGGTTCATCCTTCGTCAGGTTCATTGGTTCAATATTAGTTCATCAATGGGTTTGGTTCAATGTTCATCATCCTCAGCCAAAGGGGAGTCCAAGTTCAAATACCCTAATGGAGGGCCGACACAAGAAAGGATCTAGGTAAGCTTTATAAAATTTGGCTAAGTCCTGCGTATACCAAACTTTTCAAAACTCCATGGAAAACATTTAGCAAGGCCCGGGGAGCAGTCCAACGGAAATAAACATGCAAAGTTTGTGGGACTTCCAAAAGCCCAAAGCAAACATGTAAACTTGGGTTGAGCTCATACGAGGCAAAATGGCCACCCATGCAGCGAGTGGCAAAATGGTTGCCCACACAGTGAGCGATAAAGTGGCCACCCACGCAGTGAGCGGCAAAATGGCTACCCATGGCAGCGAGTGGTAAAGTGGCCGCATGGAACTTTTAAAGCCATGACATCAAGAGTCTGTGAGTTACCAAATAAGGTCTGCCAAGAAAATAAAGTTTGTAGAACTTTCAAAGTGGTAGCAGCCAGTGGGGAAAAAAGACATGGCAAACACAGTGGTCAGTGGTAATTTCACCGCACATGATAGGAAATGGCAGAATTGCCGCAAACATTGAGTGGTAGATGAAAGACAGTGGGGAAATAGTCTATGAGAACACAAGGCTCGTAGAGCCCACGGGAATACATACAAGCCTGATGCAAATGTATAAG
Source organism: Torreya grandis (assembly GCA_037957365.1). NCBI lineage: Eukaryota > Viridiplantae > Streptophyta > Pinopsida > Cupressales > Taxaceae > Torreya > Torreya grandis. Next base: position 690,711 of record JARHVA010006924.1, on the reverse strand, counting down.
GTCCGCAGACCATCCACACAAAAAATGTGAAGCTCAACTAGCTAGTGGAAGAATAGGTCATGATATAGAAAAGGAAGCTGCCAGGGGCCAGCAAAATATGAGCTGTGAATAACAGTCAGTGGTAATTTTATCACAAATAATAGCTTGCAAGACCCTTTCAAAAATCTGTGGCCAATATTTAGCCACTCACAACACTAGCGGGAAATCACCGTGAACAACAGTCCATGTGAAAAAGGCACGCAAAATGAGGAAAGTAGGCCATTGACTAGAAAAGGACAAAATAGCAAGCATGGTCCCGTCAAGATTTTTGATGTCAGCTACAGTGTTTCCCCTCTTCCCAATGAAGACTCAAGTAGCCACTTGCAAGCAAAAGGCCAATGAGACTCCTCTTGGCTCTTCCCATATAAATACGCAGACTTGGTCATTTTAAAAGAAATCTTCTCCAATTTTGTAAAGAGCACAGCTCTCCAAATTCTCCACCTGAATCAATAAAATATAGTTTTTTACTTCTTTCTTGGATGGATACCCTGTGTATGTCCTATGTGTTTAATTTGTGTTCAGTCATTTTCTTTTAAATGCTCTCACAAGTTTAAATACCAATGCACCAGCTATCTACAAAGTGTCAGTTTGCAACTTACAGGTGAAGAGTTCCATTTGGGGTGAAGAAATATAGGTCACTTACAATATGCATTCCACAGCATCTTGGTGAGTCCCTAATTCTTGTATTTTTCATTAGAACCTCTCTGTCATTCTAGCAACCTATTCTTTTCTGCCAAGTCTCAGTGTATGTATGTTGTTTTATTTGATCTCAAGTGTGAATGTGGGAAGGTCATCTGGTTTTGGTGTATCACCTCTTTAGAGTAGGCTGTTTGTTTTCCTATATATTTTTCTCCCTTTTCATCCCCCTAGTATATCTATATATCTATATTTTGCATTGCCTGAAACAAAAAAGATACATCAGAGGGAACTAGCCTATACCTAGAGACTCTCCTCTCCTACTTCGCCATCCCACAGGCGAGAGAGGAGTTTCCATGTTGTGGGGAGAGGGTAGGAACCTATTTTCCTGCCACTGGGTGCAATCTCCAATCGTCAACAAGTATATTGAGGAATGGATAGGTATTGTGGTTTCACTCATTTATCCAAAGCATAAGGTTAATGTCTTGAAATAATAATTTGATTGATTGGTCATGGGAAGGTGATGTAAATAGGCTTTCATTTCAAGCAAACATTCACTGTAGATTGTTAATCATCTATAGTCTTTTGGAAGCCTAAGTGGTATTTTAATGAAATATGACATAATGAAAGCATACATTCAAGACAAGTGAATTTATTTGAATAGGAGATGATCAATGGCCTCAAGATAAATCCAATGGATTGGAGAATAGTGATTATACATAGGTTAACACCTAAAGGGGCCCCTTTTGTTCTCAAAATTATCATCTATAGCTTGATTATAGACCTACAGGGTTGACAATGAGATATTAAAAGTTGAGAACCCTATGGACATAGTGAATTTATATTTTTAAATGACCTAATGACTTTGAAAGGATATTAGGGTAGGTAGTACAAAGTTCAAGAGTTTAAAATCACCTACAGGGGTTTCATTTGTCTAAAAAATCCACCTACAATCTACTATAATAGACAAACTAACATATGATAGTGGAGAGAGGTAGGTCTTTAGACATGAAAAACATTAAAAAAGTGTGATATGAGCTCATATACTATATAGAGAACCTATGCTTGAGATGCAATGTTCCAACATGGAAAGATACCTATAAGAATCCCCTTTTTATGAGTAACATAGTCAGAAAGTCTAAAGACTAAAGTTAGTCAAATGGAGAGTACATGATGAGAAGGTTATGATGAGTTTATGATGTTGAACATGTTTTAAATCACTTACAAAGTGTTTTCATCAACCTAATGAGACTCTAAGACTAAGTAAATAGATCAAGTACCATGTTCCTAACCATACATAATCATCAATGCTATAAGCTAGTCTTAGGATTTTGGATTCTTAAGAGACATACAAAGATGATATATATTTGAAAATTTGTGCACAGTGTCCTCATGAACTAATATAACCTCCCATACCTCCAAATTAGATAGATAAATAGGGGAAGTTCCCTATGTTTTATTTTAGATACAGGGCACTCCTAAACAGTCCAAAGTTATAGGCAAATATATGTGAATGAGAGATTGATGAGGTATAAGTGTTTTGGGGAATTATATGATGATTATTAAATTTGGTTTAAATGTGAATGATAATTTAAAAACACACAATTTTTTTAGAGGCAGTCAAAAGTGGTCAAGGGATCAAAAAGTATAGTCAGGCCGATTAGGCCTAGACTAGGCCTAAGCCATAATGATGCCCAATTCCTTTTTATGACCATATAAACATTCCTATACCATTTATTAACATCAATAGGAATTATATTATGGATCAAAACCATTATATTTTAGGGATTTACACCAAAATGGTCAATTTGGCCTAAAAACCATGAAATGTGTACCTAGAATGCATTCTAAAGCTCAATAGCCATATTCAGGAGCTCACATATATACAGACACCAAGCATGAGACCTAAATAAACTAGGGGTATTTAGGTAGGGTCCTATACTCAATATTTTTGGTTTACTTTTGGACGTTGGATGTCAGGATTCTATGAACAATCCTTATCAGTCCAAATAGTCTAAAACCCTCCTAAAACCCTATTTGGAACATGATGGAGAAGAATTAATTGGGAATGCACTCAAATTTTTTAAAATGGCCTGAAAATTATTCTTAACACATCAAAGAATCACTCAATATTATGGATATCCATTTGTTCTATACTATCACTTGTATGGATAGGGTAAAAATAATGTTTTTTGTAATATTTTGGGTGTCCTACTGGTATGGAGGAGATTTGAAAAGTGAGAATAATTTGAAGAGGTCAAGTGGGACTTTTTATAAATCCCTATGTAAATTTATTACAATATAAAATCATATAAACACCTCTACTAAGTCAATAATTTTATGGAGTCTTTTATAAATTGTGAACATGAAGAGTGACCACCTAATGAGAGGATGACTAGTGTAGACACCGCAAACGTGTCTGCACCTTGGTTCTCCCCCTTGTCCACCTCAAACCCCTATCCTAACCCTTGGCCTCCATTTGATTAAAATAACCTAAATATTTTAATCAAGTGGCCCCCTTTCCACCCTACCCTTGCCACCTTGGATCCTCCCTTGAATCCCTCCACCTTCCCCGTAGCATTTATTAAGCCAAATCTCTCCATTATCTTCCCCCCACGCCCATTTTGGCATCCTCGTGACCGTTCTTCCCATAACCCCTCGCCCGGTGGCGTGCAAGAATGGGCAGAGGCTATTTTTAGCCTCTGTCCCCATCCTGTGACCGCCGACGTCAGTGACCCTTCGGCCGACGTCGGCGAAACTGCCAGCGTCGGTAGCCTTCATTATCCCTTTCTGCATCTGTTGCAGCCTTGGACCCTTGAGCTCGCAAACAAACTTCTCTTGGCATTTTGGCATTTGTCTCTCCTCCGTCTGGACCTCGTGCAATAGCAGCAATAGGTGCAAAGGCTCTAGATCAGGGATTTCTTCTTGCAACAAGTCTTCCGTGGCTCCAACAACAGCTCCTCCGTTCTTCAGTCAGCAAAAAGGTAAGCACAATATGGTGTTTCATTTTATTTCATTTCTTTAGTTTTTAGTTATCTATCCTATCTATTGTCTTCTACTCCCTCTGTTCCTCCCCCTGAGAGGTTGCAAAGCCTTCTCAGGTCCTGTCCTCTGTGTCTCTTCCTCTTCCCTGTCCCTCTTTTAATCCAATCCCAGACAACTTCCTCATCCCCCTGTCAACAAAGACCTTGCATAAGGCACCCAACCAGAACTAGACCACTCCCCAGTCCATCTAAATTTGTCCCCGAACTCTGTCTCGACCCCGTTCACAAACCAGACCCATCCACAGTCCAAAAACCAACTCAGACCCGACTACAGGCCACAACCCCGACCGACGTTGGTCACTTCCCCAACCGACGTCGGCAGGATAGCCAACGCCGACAGATCAGATAACCGATGCCGGCAACATTTCTGACCTCGGCGACTGTCATCAGCCCTACAACTCCTTCAGGTAATCATTTTGTCTTTTCTTTCCTTTCTAATTTCTTTGTCACTTCTATATTTTGGCATTCTGTATTTTCTTGATCTTTTATCTGTCTGTTATCAGTGGGTTGACCTCCCTTGAGGAAGTTTTCACACTTCCGAGAACAAGCTTTTGCTTGGCAACCCACCGCCTATCCATCTAACATTTTCTTGTCCAAGTTTCCTTTTTTTTTCTTGCAGGTGTCATTCCTCCACAGCCAAAGAGGAGTGCTCACAAGCGTCTAGATTTACGGTGCGCAATCTTTATCCAGGTACTTCCCATGCCTTGTCCATTACTTTTTTAGTTTCTTCTTTCTCTTAAATCTGAAAAGCTAATTTAGAGATAGAAACATCTCTGGCACGCCCGGTGGGACCCTAGGTTCCTCATGGGTTCCTTTTCTTTTTCATTCATTTAGGAGCATTAGGTTCTTACCTTTTCTCCTCCTTCTTTTCTTCTCAATGACACTATAAGCAGGACTAAAACGAATCTTTCTTCCTTGCATTCTAGACTAGTCTAAACATCATACTCTCAACCCTTTCTCAAACTTGTCTTCATAACAAATCTCACATTTTGACTTGGGCATTAAAACGTATTACACTTTCATTTCTACTTGTGCTTGCATTAGTCCACATCTAGTAACTTAATCCGCATATTGAATAAATCGTAGACACTTGATGTTACACTACCGGACCACATGCACTAAAACGAACATAAAACTTACCTGAGACAAGGCCCGACTGGGATTTCATCCCCCAGCGGATACCTTACCTGTCCCGGTGACCCTACTTGGATTTCATCACCAAGGGGGAAGCCCACTCTGTTCTCTGGCGGAGTCTAAACTCTAGGCGAGGTATATCTTGGCTAAGCGAGACCAGCTAACCACTGGAATCGTGAAGTGAGGGGAGCTTGCTCCTTAGCACCAGGCCACGTACCAGACCCTAACATAGATCTTTGAGCACCTAAAACAACACCTGAAACCATCTTTAGACCGCCTTCTTCTAGGACCCATTTTTCAGCCAATCTCCCCAAACATTCGTCTAAGGCATAAGCCACAATTTCTAAGGTTAATTCCTAGGATTTATCGCTTAGGCTTGTCTGTCTCTCTTTATTTTCCTCTTCTCATCTGTTTGTTTGAGTGAGCGAGGACGCTTTCTTCATTGTTTTTCCAAGAACCTTTTGGTTCTCTAGAAAACACAGTCACCGGCATCGGTTCTGCTACCGACGTCGGCTTCATCTGTTACCGACATCGGTTATCTGACCGACGTCGGCCACATTTCTTACCGACATCGGTTTTTCAACCGACGTCGGTCTCTGTCACTGTCCTTTTTTCCAAAACTAACAGCCTGAAACCTGTCTCTTCTCTGTCAAAGACTCCATCCTGGTTTTTTGAAACTGAGCAACACAGTTCCTGAAACCTGAACCTTCTTTGCCTTGCATGGTTTTGACTCGTAGCCAAGCCAAGGCTCTTGTCGACCATGCTAGTCGTCAACCACTTCCGTCTACCCCATCCGTGACCAAGCCTACAATGGAGTTCAACTCGGAGACCGAAAGAACTCTTGCCCGTCCAACCCCGCCGCAGACTCCCATTGTCCAAGAAGGGGACCAAGACTTCGAGAGATTCTTGGACCTCAACGTCAAGGCCTTGCAACACTATCTCACGCATAGCCGAACGCGAGACTCCTTGGGCAATCCAATCTACGGAATGCCAACCTCCCTTGCCGTGACTACAGCTGTATCGACAACATCCATAGTTCAACCTTTGGACACTCAAGCCATCACTTTGACCACTGACCAGACTTTGACCAATCCTCTAGGTGTGGCCTCTCCCTCTATCATTGGGCCCACTTCCACCGGGGTTCCGGCCCCTTGTCAACCCCAACCCGCTCAACCGCTATCCACTCCTTTTCAAAACCTTGTCATCTTTATCCCGCCTACCTTGGCCCCTATCAACACCAGGGTGGCTTCTTACCCCTTGGCCCCCGTTACCACAGTCCAACCTCTCGTGGCAACAACGGGCCCAGCTATGTCTTCTACCCAACCACCTTTAGCCTCCACCTCTGCCCCTGCGATTAGTCACCCGTACATTATACAACCGACTATGTCGCACGCCTCCTCTAGCCTCTTCCAAGCGCCTTACAACTTAGGGGGCGCGCAACCCGTCAATCTGTCGGCAGACATCATCAAAATGCTTATGGACAAGATGGCCAGTCTTGAGACCTCTGTTTCTGGCTCGCGTAACACTCTTTCATATGAGCAGATCTGTAATGAACCCATTCATCCTTCTATCCCAATCAGACCATATCCTAGCCAGTGGGAGCTTCCAAAGTTTTCTCGCTTTCAAAACAAGGAAGACCCACAACAACACTTGCGGGCATTCAGACATGCCTGCTACCTCATTGGCCATGACGATGCGTTACTCTTACGCACATTTCCTATGTCTCTCTCAGGTGCTGCACTTGACTGGTACAACTCCCTTCTTAGCCATTCTCTCTTCTCATTCACACAATTGGCTCAGATCTTCCTCGATCACTTTTCCATCAACATAACCAAGAAGGTCTCAATCACGGATCTCTATTCTATTCAGCAATTCGAGGACGAGTCCATAGCCGACTTCGTTGCTCGATGGAGAGGCCTTATCAACCAACTCTCCTTTTCCTTGCCCCAGGCCGAGCTTATTGAACTCTTTTCCCAAGCTTGTGCCAGACATATCTCTTCCACCCTGAGGGTTCAAACCTTCCGCACTTTTGATGAGGCCTTCACGATGGCCCGCAAACTTGAGTTGCATGCCATCGAGGAGAATAAAGTCAAGTTGCAGAGTAAGAATCCTAGCTCTAAGACCAATGACTCTTCTTCTGCTAAGCCATCATCATCCAATTCTAAATCCAAGGCTTCAGCTAATGCCGTGGTTGTCAGACCTTCATCTTCTTCGACCAATCAGCCTGAGCCATCTACATCTCAGAGTGCTACTCGGCAATTCCAGCAAAGATACGTGCAACGACGATATACTCCTCTCGGAGAATCATATGCGTCTGTGCTGGAAAAGCTTCTTAAACAGGGGGTCCTCAATATCCCTCAAGCCCGACCTCCTCTGCAATTCGATCCCTCACACGCCATCCCCGCGTGGTATAGGGAGCAAGACTTCTGCAGCTTCCACCGTGTTAAGGGCCATGACATGGAAAACTACAAGACCTTTAAGAACATAATACAAGACATGCTTGAAAAGGGGGATCTCATCTTAGACAATCCAAATGCACCCCCTAATCAGGCCATTGACATCTTCAAACAACCTTTCCCCAATCACCCGCCAACTCAGAATAATGTCCAGACCTTAATTGATGACAATCATGAGCACAATATTCAAACAGTCAATACGGTCTCTCCTTTCGTCCCCAATCAACCTCTTGAGGTTAGTCCATCAATCAGTCCGTCACATGTGGATGAGCCTCTTTCCCCGGTTAGTTCTCCGTTGACTTCTCTCATCTTGGAGGACGCCTCGGCCTTACCAGCACCACCGGTCTCGCCCTCCTCCTTTCTGCGGCCTATGGAGGACCCGACCCTTCCTACTCCTCAGCCGCAAGTGGAGGGCACCGTCATCCCTGCCCCTTACCCGCTAGAGGAGCCTCGCTCCCCGGTTTCTTCTCCACCCAGGGAAGACCCTGTCTCCCCTTCATCTTCATCTAAACCTGTCACGACTTCATCACACCATGCGTCTAAGACCACCACACCCATCTCGCCCTCAACCTCGCAACCATCAACATCTTCCTCTCAGCCATTTTCCCGGTTAGTGGAGAAGATCGAACTTCTCCCTCCAAGGAAAGTGACGCCTCAGGTGTTGTGGGAGCGTCTTAAAGCCCTTCAACATACCCGCGCCCTCTCATCACATGCCGCTAATCCTCTTAAGACAAAATCTCGTCAGACTCTTGACAAAGACCAGACTCTCAAACCTCAACCAAACCCGTCCAAACCGAAGCCTGCATCTATCTCGTCTAAACCCATCAAGTCATTTGGCATTCATCCTATCTCCACCCTCACTCACCCGCAAGTGAAGGTGGACCTAGGCCAGACCTCGACCAGTAGTAGTCTTCCAATCAAGGTGAAGAAGACTGCCAGACCATAGAAATGAATGCCTCCTTCTCCGTCACCATTGCCATCCATTTTGGGCCCCCATCCTTCGACCTTGGCTAGCATCCTTCCCACTCCGGCCTTCAACCAAAACTCGTTGCCTCCTTTACTTCCTCTGCCTATCTCCAGTCGTCCCTCTCCCAAAAAGGGGATATCAATCATCAAGAAAGAGCCGTCTCCATCTGTCACCGTGCCATCAACCCATAAGGTGGAACGAAAAACCTCTTCTAACCTCTCCTAAGCAAAAGTCACCAACCTCGGGCATATCAAATAGCACGGACCCTCTATTGGGCTCATACTCGTTGATATTGCACCGACTTCTCCAGACTTCTGACATAACCCTTCCGCCCATCAAGCCTTTCCAACCTCTTGGGTCCAAGCCCTCCTAGTTCGATGACATGAAAATTTGCTTATATCATCGTACACCAGGACACGACACCAAGACTTGTTATGCCCTCAAGGCCGTCATTCGCCGCCATATGGAGAAAGACACTCTTCTCCTTGAGGACACTCTTGACTAGACCCCGACTCCTTCCTGTCCAACTTCTTCAAACACGTCAACATCTCACCAGCAAGACATGACCCCTTCCTCACCTCCTATTTTCAAAATCAATGCTATCTGTATAACCACTAGGTCGTAAAAGGACAAGGCCAAAGAAAAAGCTGCCATTCCTTGGACCTATCCCTTCGTCAAGCCACCCCTTGCGCCCAAGCCTAAAATTTCTATACTTGGCGCATCCCAACCTTCTTCGTCTTCCTCTTCTGGGCTAATTCATGACTCCATGCTGAAGCAGCTTCACCAGACACCTGTGAAGATGTCTCTTTATGACCTTATCCAAACCTTGCCTCAGCACCGTCAAGCCCTTATCCAAGCCTTGCAGGCAATGGAGGTCTAACCCGAGGACCCCCAACCACTCGCTACCCTCGTCCATTCTTTATCTCCTGTCGCCTCCATCACATTCAGCGATTCTGAGATTCCCACATCTAACACGGAAGATCAGGATGCCGCCCTCTTCATCACTGCCTATGTTGATCGGACACGCATTAAACGTGTTATGATCGACGGCAGCGCTAGCATCAACATAATCTCTACCCATGCCTTTGATCAGCTGGCTCTTCCCAAGAATTGCATCTCCAAAACTGACGCGATCTTATGCTCTTTCAACGACACCACCACCACGACCATTGGCACAGTCATCCTTCACATTCGTGTTGGTCCACGCACAGTCCCAGAGCTCTTCTATATCATCGAAGGAGAGTTTCAATACAACCTTCTACTGGGCCGACCTTGGATCCGTGCCATGGCCTGTATACCCTCCACCCTACACCGTTGTGTGAAGTTCGAGCATGACAGGCAAGTCCACACCATCCCCACTGACCCTTCACCCTTCAAGACTTGCAACACCACCTACCGTCCCAATGATGTCCTCATTCCCATCAAACCGTCAACTCCGGCACCGTCTCCATCTGCGGAAGCTTCGACCAGTTCGCAATCGGCGGTTGCCCTCACCCCTCCTCTTCAAGCGCCGACCAAAGACCCCATGGAAGACATCTTCCAACGACTATCACTTGGGGAATATCGCTTGTTGACCCTCGACATGTTCCAAACTCCGCAAGAGTATGGATGCCTTCACCTCAGTCCTAATTATGACCATCAGATCGGGATGGTCGTACCTTATGGTCCTCCTCACTTCCGAACCAACTTTGTCTATGGGGGGCTTAATCAAGCTCCTACCAACGACACTTCCCTCTCTTCACCCCAACCTTTCACATCTGATTTCTCATTTCTTGGCAACCCCACCTTTGCACACACTTACCTTCACAGGTGTGCATGGAAGGGTTTTGGTTTCGGACGTTATGAGCAGGGCTCCCATCAGCCCATCGAGCCGCTCAATGATCACGATGCCAAGAAACGGTATGGCCTGGGATATCATGACCCCACTCAGGCTCCTTTTGACCTTTGTCCCGAGCCAACCACTGACCAATCTCTTCCAGACTCGCCCATTTCTCCTTCGTCACCTACGGAGTCGGTGGTTTCCATCCCTCCTAGTTTTTTTTTCCATAAACACCATCCGCCTGGAACCCCTGACCTATCAGCTCAATGGGGTGCCCAGGTCTCTCCCTCTCATCTTTCCTAGCATGGTAGAGGATGAGTCGGCAACCATTCACACTGTCCACTGCGTTGACGATGACGCCATCCTTTCCTACATGGGTGCCGATGACTCTTTCATCCAGCATTTCCTCCCTTTCGAGACCCAGGTTATGTTAAATGAATCCACCATTGACATCAACCTCCCTTCTTCTTTCGATGTTCCTCACGTCTTAAAGATTGGATAATCTTTAGACGCTCAGGAGCAGCTTGACTATGCCCAGTTCCTTTCCAACCATAGCAAGGCCTTTGCCTGGACTTACGGCGACATGCCTGGCATCAACCCCACCATTGCTACCCATAACATTGTCACCAAACCAGAGGCTAAGCCTGTCAGGTAGAAGCTTCGAAAGATGCATCCTCGCGTTGTGCTCCTTGTCAAAGAGGAGCTTCAACGCCTTCTTTTTGTCTCCTTCATCCAACCCATCGATTATCCACAGTGGGTCTCTAACATCATCCCAGTTACTAAAGCAACTGGGGGGATTCAGATCTGCACGGACTATCACGACCTTAACCTAGCCTGTCCCAAAGACGACTTTCCTCTTCTTAACATTGACCAGCTTGTTGATCTCACGGCCGGCCATGAGATGCTATCTCTTATGGATGGGTTTTCAGGATACAATCAAATCCTGATCGCACCGAAAGATCAACACAAGACTACCTTTATCACCCCATGGGGGACTTTCTACTATCGAGTCATGCCTTTCGGCCTGAAAAATGCTGGTGCCACATATCAGCGCGCCATGACCTACATTTTCCATGATCTCCTCCACAAAATCATGGAGGACTATGTGGATGACCTTCTCGGCAAGTCCAAACTTTGCCGCGACCACTTGACCATTCTCACAATCATCTTCTCTCGCCTCCTTCAATACAATGTCCGCCTCAACCCCAAGAAGTGTGTCTTTAGGGTCCTCTCAGGCAAACTTCTCGGCTTCATCGTTTCCTTCCGTGGTATCGAGATAGATCCCGCCAAGATCCGCGCTATCCTCGAAATGCCACCCCCGACCAATCTCAAGCAGCTTCGCAGTCTACAAGGGAAGCTCCAGTCCATTCGCCGTTTCATCTCGCAGCTTTCAGACCGCTGCCAACCTTTTCACCACCTCCTTAAGAAGGACGTCTCCTTTAAATGGGATAAGGACTGTCAAGAGGCTTTTAAAGCCCTCAAAGGCTATCTAGTCTCTCCACCAGTCCTCATTCCACCTAAGGATGACCAACCCTTCTACCTTTATATCTCTACCACCAACCATTCGTTAGGTGCCATGATCGCGCACCGAGACGAGCATCATCGTGAGCAAGCAGTTTACTACATCAGCCGAACACTGGTCGACTATGAAACTTGGTATACTCATACCGAGAAACTCTGTTTGGCATTAGTCTTTTCCGCTACCAAGCTCCGCCACTATCTTCTCAACCACAAAACCTTTGTCGTTACTCACACCGACCCTCTCAAGTACATGCACTCCAAGCCATACCAGAATCAACGTATGGCTCGGTGGCTCATGCTGCTTGCTGAGTTTGACTTCGAATTCATCCAGCAGAAATCTATCAAGTGCAAACCATCGCTGACCAACTGGTAGATGCCCCTCTTCCCGACAACCAACCTTCGCACTGTGAGTTTCCCGATGAGTCTATCGCTACCCTTTCCACCAATGACACCGTCTACCAAATGACTATGTTCTTTGATGGCTCCAAATGTCAACTCGGTGGGGGTGCGGGAGTCATCCTCATCCCACTCAATGGGGAGCCCATGCCTCTATCTTTTAAGCTTGACTTTGATTGTACCAATAATATGGCCGAATACGAGGCCTTAATTTTGGGACTTCAGACTGCCCTTTCCCTCCACATCAAGTCTATCAACATCTTCGGCGACTCGTAGCTCGTCATTAATCAAGTTAACAGTTCATATCTCTGTAAAAATGAAGTTTTACAGAGGTATAAGAATCGTGCTGACCTTCTTTTGGCATCTTTCAACCATTACCTCTTGCAGACTATTCCACGCTCTACGAACAAGTTTGCCGACACCATGGCCTCTCTTTCTTCGCATATCCCATCTTCATCATCGTCATCCCACCTTTTTGTCACAGTGCATTGCGTACCTTTGCCTTCATACATCTCTCCTCATATCGACCATATCAACACTATCAATTCTAGCCCACAAGATGACTGGTATAAGCAACTTGTGGACTACTTGTCTCTTTCTGTCACTCCTCCCAACCTCTCTAGCAATGCGCGGTGAGCTTTCATCAAGCACACAACTCGCTATACCATGCTAGGGGGTTTTCTTTATAAGCGAGGCTTTGACGGTCTCCTTCTTCACTGTCTAACCGCCGCTGAAGCTTCTCATGCCATAAAGCAAGTCCACGATGGAATTTGTGGTGGACACTTCAGTGGAAACTCGGTTGCCAAACGCGTCCTTTGCCTGGGTTATTATTGGCCCACCCTTCATCAAGACTGTAGTGATTATGTTCGGCGTTGCATCAAGTGTCAGCAGCACTCTAACCTGCTTCATCTCCCCAGCCACGCCTTGCAAGTCGCTCAGGATTTTTGGCCTTTTTCTCAGTGGGGCTTGGATCTCATCGGTGAGATCAACCCTCACTCGTCTCTTCGTCATCAGTCCATCATCACTGCCACTGAGTATTTCACCAAGTGGGTGGAAGCCATTCCTCTTGTCTCCATAAAAGCTGATAAAATTATCGACTTCATCAACAGCCACATCATCTATCATTTTGGTGTCCCTCACAAAATCATCACCGACAACGGCAAGTCCTTCAAAAACAAGACTGTCCAAAAACTATGCGACTCATTTGGCATCAAACTCAGCTTTTCTTCGCCTTACTACCCACAAGCAAATGGGCAGGCCGAGGCTTCCAACAAAATTCTCACCAAAATTCTCATGAAGGTGGTCGACGATACAGGAAGGGATTGACACGTTCATATTCCCTTTGCTTTGTGGGCCTACCGCACCAGCATCTGAACCTCTACGGGTGCTACTCCCTTCTCTCTTGTGTACGGAACAGAGGCTGTCTTACCTCTCGAAGTACAGATCCCGTCTCTCCGCATCTCCCTGCATGACATTCTCTCCAATGATGACTTTCGTCAAGATCGCCTAGCTCAACTTGAGTTACTCAACGAGCACCGTCTTGCTGCCCTTAATCATCTCCATGTCTACCAAAGTCGCATAAAGCGGGCCTACGAAAAAAATCTGTGAGAACGAGATTTCAACATCGGAGACCTCGTCGTCAAAGAGAATCAGCACGTGACCAATATGGAGCGAAGTAAACGAGGCAAATTCACCCCCAATTGGCTTGGACCTTTTATCATCACGCACAAGTATGGGTCAGGGACTTATCGTCTGTCTTCCCTCGGTGGACGGCTAGAACCTGAGCCTCTTAATGCGTTGCATCTTTGACCATTCTTCTGTTAGTCGAGTACTCATCTGCTTGACACGTAACTTGAACTCGTCCCTTGAGCAATCCTCGTCCTCTTAATCCTCATCCCTTTTAACCCTATTCCCCTTTAACAAGTCCTCTACAACCCTTTTATGATGCATGGATGCTTTGTCCTAATAAAAGGGCGTCCTTGAGCTTCTATAGCCTTGTCCGTGACTCTCATTTCTATCAATATATACAAATCAAGATGTCAAAACATATCCATGGTCACAAAATCATGTCAAAAATTAAAAAGATAGACTGATCCCTCGAAGGACAGCTGTACTATCATTGCTGTATTACTAGACTGATCCCTTGAAGGACAGCTAGGCCAACTTATCAAACATCATCAAGCAAAAATATAGACCACTCCCTCGAAGGATGGCTCTGAATAATCTTGCTACAAACAGAAACCTTTTCTTAGAAGCTTCCCGCATTGATCAGCTTTGCAAACTGACCATTACATCAAAAGACATCTCTATGTAGGCTTCCCGCATCGATCAGCCTGCACCAAAAAAAAAAAAAAAAAAAAAACGAGTCACGGACTTGGCTTGTAGCTGTCTCAGGGTCTCCTATAAAAAGGGGCAAGGTTATTCCTGCTCTTAAACTGGGTTACCCTATCTTCCTCCTATCACCTGCTCAAGGGACTTCGAGCTCACTTTAATGTCTAAGTGATTCGATTACCGTTCTAACTCAACACTGGTCAACGACGTAATGCATAAACGGGGCTTTTGTTCTAATAACCCCTATCTATGCTTCCTTTTTGGTCCTTGTCAATGAAAGAGCGATTCACCTTTCACCTTTTCTCCACACTTTGGTCACATTTAACCACATCAATTGTCGACTCATCTCAAACCCAGCCATTTTCATCATTTTCAGCTGACATCACCCTATACCATTTCACATAGTTTCTATGAACACCAATACACATGGAAACTACCGACCAGACCCAATTTATGTTAATCATAAACCAATACTTGCTGAAGCATAAATAGACCTTCATTCATTTTTAGCATACATCCATCGCGACTATGGAAACTTGCTAGGGATGAAAGACTCTCGACCAATTCTACAGAATACACCATCTGTAGCATCATTTTATCCTCATCTTAGCCTCATCATTTTGACGCTTGACCACATCCAATCATCGACCAATCTCCTCAATTCGTCTGAACTACATTGGTCTGAGGCCCTATGACCAGGGCTATGTAGGTAGCACTCAGATACCACATCTTCTGAGGTTAGCTCAACCACCCCCGTTTGTTCGTCTCTATGATGGACAAACCTTCTCTTCTTTGACTCTTATCATGCCCAATCATCGACTTTGACCAAGACCAATCAATCCCTCTGACCCTTCCTCCCTTTTAGGGAGAACTACATCGGCCTGAGGCCCCTACAACAGGGGCTATGTAGGCAGCACTCAGTTGACATGGGGTCTTCTAGGGTTAGCTCGGCCGCATCCTTTCGTCCATCCATCCTCTTGACCAATGACCATTGGAGATCATGCGTGTCTCCTTCGACCTTCGACTACTTCCAAGCCAATGTTGCCTTGGTTGTTTTTGCGTGTATGCTACCTCATGGCTGGTTAGCAGAATTGTTCACAGACTATTTTTAACCCTTCACAAGTATAGGATCGCAAGCCAGTTGATCCCTACTACTTGTGGCTTTTTCGTGTTTCTGGGAGCACTTCCTGAGCCCTGGATACCTAGAACACGACGACCATTTGGAGCTTCAGCTTAGATTGAGTGACCCGATCAGTAGACGACTAAATGCTGGGGCCTAGTTACTTCAATTTTGGCACTCCTTGACCCTCGACATGCGACAATTTGACCTGACCCTCTCGTGAAGTGGACTACGCGCAATCACGACTATGGCAGCATTTTCACTCACTCTCTTCTATCCATTTCTCTGTCAAATCGACACTCGATCTTCGGTTCCCTTCTCTCGACTATCACTTTGAGGGGGGAACACCTCATCCTTTTCTGGGGCAACCAACTCTTGTTTTTGTCTTGCAGTTTGTCTAAAACAACCAACAAGACAAAAAGGGGCAAATGTAGACACCGCAAACGTGTCTGCACCTTGGTTCTCCCCCTTGTCCACCTCAAACCCCTATCCTAACCCTTGGCCTCCATTTGATTAAAATAACCTAAATATTTTAATCAAGTGGCCCCCTTTCCACCCTACCCTTGCCACCTTGGATCCTCCCTTGAATCCCTCCACCTTCCCCCTAGCATTTATTAAGCCAAATCTCTCCATTATCTTCCCCCCACGCCCATTTTGGCATCCTCGTGACCGTTCTTCCCATAACCCCTCGCCTGGCAGCGTGCAAGAATGGGCAGAGGCTATTTTTAGCCTCTGTCCCCATCCTGCGACCACCGACGTCGGTGACCCTTCGGCCGATGTCGGCGAAACTGCCGGCATTGGTAGCCTTCATTATCCCTTTCTGCATCTGTTGCAGCCCTGGACCCTTGAGCTCGCAAACAGACTTCTCTTGGCATTTTGGCATTTGTCTCTCCTCCGTCTGGACCTCGTGCAACAGCAACAACAGGTGTAAAGGCTCTAGATCAGGGATTTCTTCTTGCAACAAGTCTTCCGTGGCTCCAATAATAGCTCCTCCATTCTTCAGTCAGCAAAAAGGTAAGCACAATCTGGTGTTTCATTTTATTTCATTTCTTTAGTTTTTAGTTATCTATCCTATCTATTGTCTTCTACTCCCTCTGTTCCTCCCCCTGAGAGGCTGCAAAGCCTTCTCAGGTCCTGTCCTCTGTGTCTCTTCCTCTTCCCTGTCCCTCTTTTAATCCAATCCCAGACAACTTCCTCATCTCCCTGTCAACAAAGACCTTGCATAAGGCACCCAACCAGAACTAGACCACTCCCCAGTCCATCTAAATTTGTCCCCAAACTCTGTCTCGACCCTGTTCACAAACCAGACCCGTCCACAGTCCAAAAACCAACTCAGACCCGACTACAAGACACAACCCCGACCGACGTCGGTCACTTCCCCAACCGACGTCGGCAGGATAGCCGACGCCGACAGATCAGATAACCGACGCCGGCAACATTTCCGACCTCGGCTACTGTCATCAGCCCTACAATTCCTTCAGGTAATCATTTTGTCTTTTCTTTCCTTTCTAATTTCTTTGTCACTTCTGTATTCTGGCATTATGTATTTTCTTGATCTTTTATCTGTCTGTTATCAGTGGGTTGACCTCCCTTGAGGAAGTTTTCACACTTCTGGGAACAAGCTTTTGCTTGGCAACCCATCGCCTATCCATCTAACATTTTCTTGTCCAAGTTTCCTTTTTTTCTTGCAGGTGTCATTCCTCCATAGCCAAAGAGGAGTGCTCACAAGCGTCTGGATTTACGGTGCGCAATCTTTATCCAGGTACTTCCCATGCCTTGTCCATTACTTTTTTAGTTTCTTCTTTCTCTTAAATCTGAAAAGCAAATTTAGAGATAGAAACAACTAGTTATTTTTTGGACCTTTTGAAGTTCTAAATCATGGAGTGAAAGAAAGGTGACTATATAAAAGTGTCATAAAACTTATTAAATTGATTTGGTTTAGAAAATGAAGGGTTATTAGATGATAAATGTGAATAATGAGGTCTAGAAGACCAATGAGTGACTACAGATGGTGAGTACAAGTGTCCATAAGATGAATAGTAGTTAGGGAGGCATCTGATGATTATCATGGAATGTTTTCAAACCCCCTAAAATAGTTCACATGTGTCAAATATCCCTATTCAAATTTTTATTATTCAAAAGATGCCACATCATGAAAGTAGTTTTCAAGAAGGCCATTTGAGTACCCTATACTAGTTTGAGGATTTTTTATGATTTAGATGGACATTTGTCAAAGGAGACCTTACAAACCTCTATTATCCACTTCATTCTCCTATAATTTAACTATTATTCATCACTTGACACTTATTTTTTTGAACTTTGAGCTCCACTTATTCTCTTTCCTCTCGCGCTCTCTCTAAATGTAAGCCATTTTGGCTCTTATAATCTAATCCATGTCTGGTATGGTGAATCCCTACTGGTTTTAATACTGAGGTTTACATTTGAATAAATATTTTAATCTAGTTTTGGTTATAAAATTCCTTTTCTAAGTGTGTAGAGTACTATAAAAGTTTAATGATAAGTGTTAATCACCTAGCCTTAAATTCATCTTACACTCTCATATTATATGAAAGAAATTCATTCTCTCATAGGTCACATGGAGTGTAGTCAGTGTACTTATCTATTTCCAAGTTTAGGAAGTTGAATTGGTGTATAAGACTAGAAATTTTGTCCTTTCACTTTGGGAAGTGCAATATATATCACCTTCATATTTGAAATACTTATGTTGTAGTACCATAGAAGTTTCAAGCCAATATTGTGAACAATATTTCATAGTTTATATCATGATAGTCAAGTGGGTATCAATTTCGTGTATCACCTTTTTAAAATAGGTTATTTTCATGTAACTTATATCCCTTTTCACACAATTGAATAGTTAGAATAGGTGATAAGCATTTAATAATCAATCTAGGGAGCTAGCCCTTAAACCTAGAGGTCTACCTCTATTATAGGCAACCCATAGGCCTATAGGTATCATAAGCTAAAAAAGAAAATATTCTATACAAATAAGTGAACACTAATTTTAAAAAGGGAAGTAACATTATTATATGTTTTTATCTCTGAATTTTAATTTTGTTCATTATGTTAATTTCCACCTAGTACTTTGGTAAGAGTGTTTTAGTTTAATTTCATTATTATACTTGAATTTTATTGAGATTCACTAAGATGGAACTAATAACATTTACGTGATAATTAGATTCCTAATGTTACAATAACAACAAAGAATTTTTGGTAGCTTTTTCACACTTTGAATTACTAAATTAACCAAATAAGAAAATAAACACAACTAATTACACATAATTGAAAGATAAAGATATCACCACAATTGCATGATAATAAAAAATATTTCTTCTTACATTGATTAAATTTCTAATTAGCCTCCTCAATCCTCTAAGAATGAGAGAATTACAATATAAACAGATTTTTGGAGGGGTCACCTCATCCTCTAAATCAATGTAAAAATCTAAAATACATGACAATGATCATTAGAATGAGAGTTATAATTGATGCAATTTTTTCATGCATATTTAAATTAGTCAAAAATGTGACTCTAAAATAAAACTTGTTCTTAGAAAATCATGCAACGTGTGCATGTTTACAAGATTTTTTAGTTAACTAATACATGTATTAGTTATATATTATAATTTAAATGGAAATTACATATAAAAATAAACTAGGAAAACTAAGTTTTACTAGACATTTGGGCCTACATGGTTGAACTTGTAGTTTTTAGAGAGAATATACTATAAGGTGGAGTTGAATTGGATGATCTAGTCATAACTTGCTTATTTGCTTCTAGTTTTTGGTAATGCTTGTATCCAAAGCTATGTTGTAATATTATTATATCCATTTTCAAATGAGAGGTCCTATGTATTTTGGTGACTTATGCCAATAGATATTGGTGGCTCTGAACTTGACTTAAAAGATCTCTATCTATGTAACTTTAATCTTGGAAAATCCTAATTCTTACTCAATTTCCTATAGGATGCACCCCTGAAGAATTTTATTAAAATTCATGGATTAATGTTAGAGTATTTGGTCAAAATTGTCCCTAATTATTAACTTATCTAAGGGATCTAGGGCCTGGGATAACTTTAACTCACCCAAAATTTGTAAGACTCACTTTTCATGCTCTACTAATTTTAGAATCAAAGATTGCATACAAGATGCCCAATTTTAGACTTTTGATGTTGAAATGACCACCATATTGAGTGAATTGTCTTATTATAATGGTTTCATCAAATATAAATGGCCAAAATCCTTATTAGTGGTTTATAATATACGCAAATTTAGCTTCTTCTCTTCTTATTTTACAAAATTAAATAACTTAGAAGTTATGAAAATGTGATGAGATAATTCAACTCTCATTGAACTAATAGTGTCAAAAATATTGTATAATTTGAGACGTACATTTTAAACATCGCCTTTAATTACACTAGGAACATTTACTATTTGTTATATCTCTCATAGTTTCTCCAACTCCTACTATATCTCTTTCCTGGCTTGTTTAGTGCCCTTATGAAATTCTAATAAGGGCTCTATATTCACTTGAAGATAAGGTTTCAAACCCATATTATATGGAGGCTATCCATTTATCATGTTTTTTATCTTTGATAGTGATAAAACATCTTGCCTTCCTTTTAAAACCAAGCCTCTTTTAGATTCATCCTCTATTTTCTTTTTCCTGACCCTTTGGATAGTTTTGATTGATTTATCAAAGATGGATCTCATAGTGGGAAGCTTTGTTATTATAAAAATGGGTCTTTGTGAACCTTGGGTCTGTAAGTCTATAGCCCAATATGGGATTTATAATTTTGAGGAGTCAATTGGCTGAGTATCCTCAGTAGTGTTTTTTGTCAAAATGTTCCCTGAAGACTGCATTAATGGATCTCTAAGTATTGGGTATAAAAATTATTCAAATATGATCTTACGCTAGTCCAAATCACTGAAATAAGGTATTTGATGGACAATATATGTATGATTATTATTCTTATTTTTTATAGAGTGGATAATATAAGTAGCCTATGTAATATTGGATGAAGGCATAAGCAAAATTAATTAAGTAGAGGAAACATGCATTTGAACACTTACAAGAGCTCCCATAGTCTTATTAAAATGAATCTTTTTGGACTTAGGAGAGAAATGGATAAAAGTAACTAAATTATTAATAAGGGAAGTAAATACCATAGATATAAAGAAATAACCTCAACAATATAAAAAATAGGAGCTCTAGAAATAACATGACTAATAGGAATAATGGGAATAGTGGAAGCAATAGGGAATATAGTAGGCATTCTAATTGAAAAAATAATAGGATTAAAAGGAAGTGAAGTAGTATTGGCTAGAGTAATGGTGATCTCACCTAATTTTTCAACATCTATTAGTGTTTTCCTTTTGATACCATAAAGACTTAAGATTTTATACCTTTTCAATTCTTTATCCTCATCTTCAGGCTCATTTGATGGTACCTCCATAGTTGAACTTGTAAGAGACTTTATTTATAGAAAAGAGACCATAAGGGCTCTTGTTTTCCTCTTGTAACAAATTATTATCTTTCTAGCTAAGGGAGGAGTCTCTTGAGTTATGGAAGGTACAATGTTTACATTTGTAGTAATAAGAATTGAGGGAGAAATGGGGAGACATGTATCCTTAGAGTTATAAAAATTAATGTAAATTGGTTGTTATTATCCTCCCAAAGAAGCTATAATAGTGGAATTTATTCAACTTATTTCTATTGATTGATATCCTTCACTACAATTGGTGGTGAGGCTTGGTAAGGCTCTTATTATGAGTAAATTGACATGATATGTGTTTTTTTCCACACCCTACTCTTGATTCACATCTATCATCATAAGGGGTAGTGGTTGGGAGGGTGTTCATTAGTATAAAGGTTGTTGGCTAGGATAAAAGGTCTAGTAGTTTGTGGTTTCCTAACCATTGTGAGGTAGAATCCTAGTATGTACCTTGGTAAATGTCATGGAGGGCTTCCTTTGGATGGATGTTAAATGAACTTTAGTCAGCCCATACATTCATGCTATTTACAACATCTCAACATCATCCTTTGTATTCATAAACACAAAATCATGTTCATAATGATCATTATGGTATGGGATACCTAGGCATGAGATATGCTTTTAGATAATGCCATGAGGATCCTAATCCCTATGTGGTAAATATTCCAATGATTAAAATTCTTTATTTTTACTGACTTATCCAAAATTCTTCTTATTGGTGTAGCACATCCAACCAATCATCTACTAAGACCCATGTATAATAGCCTTATATTTCTTCTTCATGTATTCATCCATACTCCACCATAGCTAGTATGTTATTTCTTGGTTTGTAAATTTGTTTGGGACATATTTGGGGAGACAAAATGGAAAACCTTGTGTCCCACCATCATGATTACATTATAATATGGGTGTAGCCTATAACCCTCCCTTGGCTAGAGTGTCTTTTTGATGTTTTCTAATACTCATTTTAGTGGTTCTTCATGAATTTCCCTCCACACTTGGAGATAGAAATTCTCATCTATTTGGATGATATTCCTCATGTAGAAATAGATGTAGAGGAATGAATAGAATTCACATAATAAATTCTTAATTTTTTTGGGGGTTGGGATCTAGAGTGATCATTATGAACATAAATGGTGGCCATGACTATGTCCAACAGATATGACATCATATAGAAGTGGCCAACCATGGATATTTTATCCTTTTTGAGAATATGTTCCTAGAGCCTAGTACTAATTATCTCTCCTAGGGAGAAAGTGAGATTTAAGGTCATTTATAGGTCCAACAATAGAACCCATTATAGTTGGAGGAAGTGAATGCTATTAAAACCATAAAATTTATTTATTATGGCCACACAAATGTAGATTCCCATCCTAAAATTGGTTATTGGCATAGGTTCACTTGATTTGAGTGTAACCACCTCTCTAAGAGCAATCCATTTCCTTAATGTATTTTCTATCATGCTTTTTTCCTATATAATTCAACTTGTGCCCATAGAATGTGAAATATGTGATGGTTAGTTGTAGGTCTCAAATATGTGAAATGTGAGTAAGGCTTCAAAGAAAAAAACATGTGAACAAAAATTTTGAACACACTTTATGAATAAAAGTTTTGAAGACCAAATCCTATGAATAAATTTTTTAAATAACCAAAATGTCACACTTTACAAAAAATTCAAAATTCTTAGATATGCGAAGGATGAATCTCATGGAAAAAAGTTCCAAAGTGTAAAATATGCAAAGGCAAAAAGCTTCATAGGTGAAAACTTGGGAAGACTTAAGAGTTTAGAGAAAATGAAGGTCACTGGCAATAAATGTTGTGATGAATGAAATTTGAAAAAATAAATATTCTAATGAACACACATTTTGATTAAAAATTTGAGGACTAAATCATGAAAATAAAAATTTTGATTAAAAAGTTACTAATAAAAAATCTTACAAATAAAGTTTTTGAAGACAAAATTTCCAAACAAAAGTTTCAAAGTAGGTTCATATAATTGAAATGCACAACTTGTAAAGTGTAGAATACATAGATTCTAAAACTTAGGATTTTAGTTTTTTTATTTTATATGCATATGTAAAAAACATGTATATATGTAAGAAACCTAAAGACCATTAATATGTTAGTCCAAATAAATCATGCAGTGAAAAAATTGGATAATGAGGGAATGCCAATTGCATTTATACATGATCATCACACAATGAAAATCATCCACATGCAAAATAAGAAAAATTTTAATTTTTGAGCTTAGCTAGTTGTGCATAGAAATGTTAATTAAAAAAAAATCAAAACAAACCTAGTATTTTAAGACTACACTGGGTCCTTATTTGAAAAAAATGGGGTGTGTTGAGTATAAAAATAATATATCTTCTAAGCCATGGATAATGTTCTCTGATAGATTCAAATGTAGAATAGGGGCAGCTATTAGCATTATATTTTGTAATCCTGAGGTTAAATACATGCCTTTATCCTACATATTAGTCTTTTCTTACACCAATAATATAACTAAATATGAGGCCTTAATAATAAGGTTATCCATAACACACAAGCTTCATATAAAGGATAATGAATTTTTTAGTGATTCTCAATTGGGTTTTAATCAAGTTAGTAATCATTACCACACTAAAAAATAGAATATTCTTCCATATAAATAAATGATGAATAAATTCATGGAGGCATTTGATACATTTTTTATTGATAGTATTCCTTGTAAATATTACTACCACATAGATACCATAAAAAGTGTGGCATCTTTGATGCCTTTTGATATCAATGATGATCGCAAAGACTTTACCATATGATAGCTATGATATTTATCCATTTATTCTGATAAAATGGATTGTCATGTCCAAACTTTACATCTTTTGACATGCATAAAAGACACTAATTTTTTTTTTAACTTAATAATGTATTAAATTATATGAGTTATATCTTAGATGTAACCATATATTATTTTTTATTATCTTACACTTGTTTAGATACTAATGTTATAAAACCTCCACTAACTTGAAACAATTGAGTATCCCTTAATACCCAACCATTGCGAGGAACCTCAAGACAAACATGGTCAAGCCAATCACATATTTAAGAACTACTAATATAATATACATATTATACAACTATAAGGATTAATATATATGTATATTTACTTACCAAAAGATTATCAACATAAATCACTATTCAAACTCTTATAAGGAGTAATTTAGACTCAAATAGCATAATTAGTTTACATAATATCTAAATTAATTTTATTAATGTTTCTTATAGTTCAAAGCAACCATCTTAAAATATTTCAACATAATAATATGTGAAGCCAAGGTTTATCCAAACAAATTTAATATAAAATCAATAGTCTACAATATCATGTGACATTAGTGTTTTGACTCAGTCATATCCTAATACAATACAATAGTGTATTCATGTACACAATTGTACTATTAAGTTCAACATAAATACAATAGAACTACACATAACTAAAAGCTGAGGAATGGTGATTAGGTAAGGTAGATCAACACCTACAAAATAGTTGGTTAGCTTAAAGCTAGAAATAGTTATCCTATCTTGTAGGCATATAATATACTAAATTTTAGAACAAGCAAAACATAATCTAGAAGGTATTTAGCTAACCAAAATAAAGGATTTTAAGTGTCAATCCTACTAGGTTTCAAAACAACATTATGGTTCATATAAAATATACCTTCCTTCTTTGATAAACATGGTTCTAAGATTTAGAATAAACCTAATATTTAGGCATAAATTAATTTCACATATACATAAAATTTATCAACCAACTCATTCTATGTTTTTTAATTGTCAAGTCAAACACTAACCACCCAACTCTAATTAAAACAAACTTAAGTCGAGGGAAACCATTATTATAGAAATTTAATCAATCCAAAACTCATGGTTAAAACTTCTCCATACCTAGGTTCAATCAAAAAGCTATCCTTTATATAGCTTATAATATATTATTGGGTGTAGCAACATCAAGAGACTAAGACAGTTCATACATCAAAATTTCCAAGGAAGAAAAGATCAATCAGTTCATTCATATGATTGTCAACACAATTATTTTCATATAGGAGAAAGTAAGTTTGGAAAGGAAGAAGAGATATGAATAATACTGAAAGTCAATATTTTACATGGTCTCTACAAAAACATCCAACATAACTGTTGTCACCAAATATTTCACCTTTGAAGAGGGTGTTTAATCCTCTTCCATATTTGGGAAATGTGAGGATACTTCTATGTATGTGGGTGTACCTATGATGGAAGTAGACCTCTAGGTTTAAGGGCTAGCTCTCGAAATGTATCCTAAAGTTCTTGTCACCTAACTAATTAGATACTTGTGGGAAAAGAGTTAAAATTTTTCATGAAATAATATTAATCTAAGGGGTTTATACACCAATATTATTTCCACATAACCATAATACTCCTATCAAAATGAAACAAGGCATACAAACTAGTTTCATAGTCCTAAAGGATTATAGCATCAATGTTTCAACATAGAGGTGATATGTATGAAAGAAACACAAGGCAAATGAACCAAATGGAAGAATTCACACCCTAAGAAAAATAATACACTTTAAATTATCCTAACATACTTGACTGCACTCTATATGACATGTTAGAATACGAATTCTTGCATAAACATGAAAGGATAATGTAAGCAAGGATACAAAATTATCACTAACTCCATCATACATCACTTTTCACACTTATAAAAATATTCATGAACTAAAAAATAGAATTTAATTAATATTCAAAGGAAAAAATACAATTTCATTCCATCAAGGCTTCACCATACATGGAGTGGAATTAGCTTACAATAGCCAACATGGTCACTACTTATAGAATTAGAGAGAGAGAATAAGATAATGAAGTCCAAGAGTCATTAGGACATATTTAATGTTTATAAAATGAGTTATATATGTTGGATAGTTAGTTTGATATAGACTATGTAAGGTTTGATTAAATAAATGGCCCTCAAAGTTATTAAACTCCTGAAATGTGGCATAAGACTCCTCATTATTTGCCCATAAAATTTCCTTCATCATTTGGCCCTTTTATAACATCCCAAAACTAACTAGGGATATAAGTGATAATTGAAATAAGGGTGAGGGGTTGTAGACATGATCCATAATTCATTATTTTCATCCTTAATCATTAATATTCTTCTAGAGATGAGCTATCACTACCTATAGTCCAAATAACTTCTCTTTCACTCACCCCTCACACCTGGCCTCAAAATTGGCTTCAATTTTCCATTAAAATACATTCAGATGAGTGAATGACATATGTCAAGACCTCCCATGTCATTAGGTTCATCAGGAAGACCTTAAAATGCCTCCTACTTAAATGCTTCACCCTTTTCACTATCTTGCTCACTTTGCTAGTTTTGACTGGCTAAGATATAAGTACTTAGGAGTGTTAATGAAGAATTAAATGATAATTCTAAGTTATATTAAGTCCTAATATCTCTCACAAATTTTATTTCATCCTTTAACACTCCCTAGATCCTGTAAAACACGAAAAATAGTAAAGAAAGGCTCTTTTTCCCTTGTTCATACAGGTAGGGTACTACTCAAAATGATGAGGAAGATCCCTATATAGTCCTCTACAACCTCCAGCTATTTATTGTGATTTTCCATACCATTTGGATGCATATCCTATTTAATCTTACCAATCAGGTCACTATCAAGGGTTTTATAGGGTTTTGAATAGTTTTGACCTTTAGTTATTATTCATGAGGTTTTGAAATTGGATCTAAAAATAATATATTCAAAAAAAAATTTAAGGCCTCCTTCATCATCCCCCAACTCCTTAGGTTCCTATGCATAACCTCCAAGTAGATGTGAGCATTTCAAATAGGCTTCTTGAGCTTTGTCTAGAATTTCCTACATGCCCAATGTGGTTTTAAGCCAAAATTAAATTTCCCTATGATCTCCCATACAATAAAAAATCTTGGGCATACTTGTTTTATCCATATGAAGGTGTTTGAACTCATTTCAATGTTCATATGGCCTTAAAAATGGTATTGGTAGTCCCCTTGAATTTAGGCCTAACCAAGGTCTAGTGGATTTAGATTGATTAATCATGTGATAATAATGTTTCCATCACCTTATTACTCTCCTTTACCCTCTCATAATTATGTTTAGGCTTTAACAGAGCTCACTCAGTTGATTGTGTCTAATAGTCATGGAGCAAGTTGATTGTATTACATATTTTTGATTTCCACTCCATGATAATATCCCTTGAGGATAAGTTTTAATGGATAAGGAACCAAGAGGAGATTATAATCATGAAAATAAACCTATCGCCATCCTCTAAGACCACTATAAAGGCATGAAAACTCTGAAAGTGGTGGAACCCTGCTTACAACATAGAAATGTGTCTTTACCTACAACCTAAAATGCTTTACGTATCAAAATGATTTTAAACATGAAACTAATAATTATAAAAACTATATTATGGATTAAACATCCTTTGAATCAATCTTAGCAATTGGATTAGATGAATTTACTCATACATGAGGAAAACCTGCAGGGTGTGGGAAATAACATGTATAAAAACATAATCAACTTGTTAAAGATGGTTCATAAATTATAACCCACCATTAATTTAAATTAAAACATAAAATTTAATTTGACTGAGTGTAATATCATCCCATAAAGTCATTTGACTTAAAGGTCTTCCTACTAGCTACACCAACCAAAAACATGTTGACCAGTTTCATGTGTATAGTGGAGTGATGGAAGAGTAGAATAGTTTTACCTAAATTTTATAAATTATAAAGAATATAAAGTGTATAAATTAGTCTAATTAATTTTAATATCCATACCAAAACCCTTTCCCATTTCACACTCTCTACCATAGGCCATCACCCTTTGAAACTCCCCTTTTTCACTTATTTTCTTGGTTTTCAGTTATCACCTACAAGTTTTTAGTTATAAACTGGCATATCTGATATGTAATGACATATTTTATTTTTATGAGGAGTTTATATAACTTCTATTTCTTGGAAAACAATGCCACTTTCATATATGACTCTAAAATGACCCTTAAATGACTCAAAATGACATAAAGACTTAATTAGACCATGAACAAGGATAAAAATATATGAAATGGCATAAAATAGACCATAAAACACCATATATTATTATAATATACCCCTATATCAAGTATTTGACTATAGGGGGTCGACCCATTTTCACTTGTGGTAAAAAATGGTCAACATTCTTGGTGATTTCCCAAGGGTGGTATGCTTGTTATGTCATGAACAGTAGCTGAATCCTATCCAATAGGCCATAGAGTCATCTATACACTAGTTTTAACATACACATTTCCTTTTAAAACACACCAAATAATATAAAAGTAATAATAAACATCACATAGAATAAGAAACTAAACCAAAACACACTTGTGTTCATGAGCACTTATGGAACACACATACAAACTAAACCAACTAACTCAAACACAAACTATCCTAAAATGAACACTTCCTATTGGATAAAATGGGACGTATAAAAAATCTTTTGCTTCATGACAAAAAGGATTTAATGAGGCACATATCCTTTTAACCCTTGACATGATGCCCCCAACTTCTTCATGGTGTTTGCCATCTTCATTAGCATGATGTTTAATGAAAACTAACCATATCAAACAAACTTAGCTATGTAAATGAAATATTTTTGCATCCAAACAGCCTCAAATTTCTCATATGGATCCTAAAATACAAATTAAAATGGTGGTTCAACGAGGCATACCTTCTTAGTTTCCATGGTGCTCTCAATAAGATTAGGCTTCCTTTCAGTTTTAAGTTCTTCAAGCTCATCAAGGAGTTATGCATAGTCTACCCAATTTCGGTCATTTCACTCCATGTGAAAACATTTATCCACATTTTTAAGTAATTAAACTTAAACTTGGAAAATATTTTAAAGATCTTGAAAGAGCTTCATTTTTAGTTGCCAATCATGCTTACTATCCTTATCATCTAGAACAACTATCTATTCAACCTTTTCTTCTTGATGTTTGAGATCATCAAGCTAATATTATTTGTGATCCAATGCATTTGAAGGTGGTTCAAAATTAGGCTTAGGTATTAGGTACTCTTCAAGGAATACATCTTAAACCTTGGTCTCATGAGATTATTTTAGGACTACAACTTCTTGAGGAATCAGTTGAAGTTAACCTTCATACATGATAGTACATTCAAATTTATGTTTAAGATGATCATCCACAACCTCATGATCATATATGGAGTCTTGTTCAAGTACATGTCTCTTCAAGTTTTTACCACATTCCTCATGGACAACTAAAAAATATTATTCAATATGTTTCTCTTCATTCAAGAAGGTTGAATTGTTTTTATGTTCACCAAGGGGAGTCCCTATGAATATTTCTTCAACATAGTCACTCATGACATCTATTTGATGAAATATGACTTGAGATCTTTCCTCTTCATTGTCTTCCCTCAAAATAGTCTCTTTTTCAAGAAATGGTGAGGTGGAAGATTTATGGATAGGCTCATGGGGTTGAGGTGAAGTATGAGATGTGATTGGGTATTGATGAGTTGGAGATGGAGTGTAAGGTGAAAGACTTGTGAATAGATTTAGGAAAGATAAATTCACTAGTAAGCTCATGGGGGAGTGATCCTTTGGGTTGGTTAGAATTAAAAATACATATTTTAATAGAAATTTCACCTTGCTAATAGCTTCCTTGATGCTCTTAACCAATAAGATGTTCATTCTTGAGCTATTTATCTTCTCATATACTTAGCATATCTATTGAGCATTGAGGGAACTTCTTCACCAAATGTAGCTATCCTTTGATACTCCATTGATTAACTTATTTTACTTCAACTACCTATAGCAAATCCATATAAATTTGGGCAATTATTCTTAAACTTTCTATGTGATGACTAGGAAGAACATCAAATTCATTATCCCATGTCCCATATTCTCTTCATTAACTAACAACTTTGGTAGGAGTGACAAGAAGCATTTAACATGAGGTGAGGCTAATGGAGGAGGAGGATGGTAATGATGGGGATTGAATATAAATCTCTTTTATTGGATTTGAGGCTCTAATAATTCATACTTTATCTTGTATTATCTTTGTGTACAATTAATGAGATTATTTGATTCCTCATGACAAGACTCATTGGAATCCTCTTGAAGTTGGTAGGTGTAATGGTATGATTGGTAAGACTCATATTGGGGATGATAAGGAGTAATTCCTTGATGTATTTATTCATAGGGTTGTCTAACAACATGATGTCTCTATGGAGAGTGAAATAGAGGATCATAGGATTGGTAGGCTATTAAGGGACATAATATGTTTCATAACAATCCTGATAGGGAGGTTCATGATATGGGTATTCACCATATCTATTCATAACAACCTCATAAGTAAAATGAGATGTAGTTACTAATGAAAAAAATCAATAAATTATACCTAGGTCACTTACAACCACAAGATTTCATTCAAAGTTACCATTGGTTATATCTTGCTTACTTCCAAAATCTTATTATAGGAAAGACACACCAACAATCTTTCCACTCTCTTGGACATTGGTCCTATCAAGTGTGACAAAACTATTATCATCAAATATTTCACCCTAAAAGAGGGTGTTCAAGACTCTTCCAAATTTGGGCAATAAGTGAATACTTCTAGGTATGTGGGTGTACCTATGGTGGAAGTAGACCTCTAGATTTAAGGGCTACCTCCTTAAATATATCTTGAAGTGCTTATCACCTAACTAACTAGTTAATTGTGGGAAAAGAGTTGGAATTTTTCATGAAATGAAACTAATCTAAGGGGGTGATACACCAAGATTATTTCCACATGACCATCATACTCCTATCACAATGAAACAAGGAATACAAAGTAGTTTCATAGTCCTAAAGGATTCTAACATCAATGTTTCAACATAGACGTGAGATGTATGAAAGTAAAAAAAGTTAAGTGAACTAGGGGGTAGAATTCAAACCCTAAGAAAAATAGTAAACTTTAAATGAGAATAACATACTTGACTACAATCTATGTGACATGTTAGTATAATAATTCTTACATAAACATGAAAGGATAATGTATGCAAGGATAGATAATTATCACTAATTCCATCATATATCACTTTTCACACTTGAAAAATTTCATGAACTCAAAACTATACTTGCATTAATAGTTAATGGAAAAATAAAATGTCATTTCATAAGGGCTTCACCATACATAGAGTGGAATTAGCTTATAATAGCCAACATGGTCACGGCTTATAGAATTGGAGAGAGAAAAGAAGAGAATGAATTCCAAGAGTCACTAAGAAATGTGTCATGATTAGAAAAGGAGTTATATACATATAATAATGAGTGTGAGATAGACCATGTAAGGTATGATAGAACAAATGGCTCTCAAAGGCATGAAAATCCTAAAATGTGGTGTAGGACTCCTCGTTGGTTGCTTAGAAAATTACCTTCATCATTTGGACCTTTTAAAACATCTCAAAGCTGACTAGGGATGGAAGTGATTATTGAATTAATATGGAGGGGTTTTACAAATGTTGTATCATGCATTGTTTGTATCCTTAATCA
This sequence comes from Torreya grandis, assembly GCA_037957365.1. Taxonomy (NCBI): domain Eukaryota; kingdom Viridiplantae; phylum Streptophyta; class Pinopsida; order Cupressales; family Taxaceae; genus Torreya; species Torreya grandis. The sequence goes on along the minus strand of JARHVA010006924.1, from coordinate 659,146 downwards.
TTAGGATTTTTCTAGAGATGAGCTATCATTGCATGTAGTCCAAATAACTCCTCTTTCACTCACCCCTCACACTTGGTCTCAAATTTGGCTTCAATTTTCCATGAAAATCCATATAAAGGAGTGAATGACACATGTAAAGACCTACCATATCCTTAGGCTCATCAGGTAGACCTTAAAAGGCCTCCCACTTTAATTTCTCACCATTATCACTATCTTAATCACTTTGTCAGTTTTGACTTGCTAAGATAGAGGTACTTACATAATCACTTAGTAGTTTTGATGAAGCATGAAATAATCATAATGACTAATATTAAGTCTCAAGTTCTTTCCCAAACTTTATTTCATCCTTTGACTCTCCCTAGATCCTAAAAAACACCAAATATAGTGAAGAAAATCTCTTTCTCCCCTTATCCATACAGGTAAGGTGATACTAAAGATGATGAGGAGGACCCCTATAGATTCCTATGAAACATCCAACCATTTCCTAACATTTTACATACCATCTATATGCATCTACTATTCAATACTCCCAATTGGGTCACTATCAAGGGTTTTAGAGGGTTTTGAATAGTTTTGATCTTTAGTGATTGTTCATAAGGGTCTGACATTGGATTTATAAATAAATTCTTCAAATTCAATGTTCAAGGCCTCCTTCATCATCCCCCAACTCCTCAAATTTCCATGCACAACCTCCAAGTATATATGAGCATCTCAAATAGGGTTTTAAAGCTTTATCTACCATTTTATATAGGCCTAATGTGGTCTTAAGCCAAAATTTGATTTTCTTATGATCTCCTCTACATTCTAAAAGCTTTAACATAACTGGTGTATCCCTATGAAGGTGTCCTAACTCATGTCAATGTTCATATGACCTTAGAAATGGTTTTGGCAGTCCCTTAGCCTTTAGACCTAATCATGGTCTAGTGGAATTATCTTAAATAATCATGTGTCCATCACCTTAGGAATATCCTTTAATCTATAATGAGCATGTTTAACCTTTAACACAACTCACTCAGTTGACTGTGTATGATAGTCATGGAACACGTTGAATATATTGCATGTTTTTACTACCACTCCATGGTAATTTCCATTGAGGCTAAGTTTGAATGGAGAAGATACTAGGATGAGATTGGAATAATGAAAAAAAACCTATGACCATCCTTTAAGACCACTACAATGACATGAAAACTCTAAAAGTGATGAAAACTTACCTACAACTTAAAAATGTGTCTCTACCTACAACTTGAAATTCTTTGCCTATGAAAATTCTTTGAAACATGAAACCAAGCATTGGAAACATTATAGGAGGGATTCAACATATTATGGAATAAATCTCAATAATTGGATTATATGGATTTGGTCATACAAGAGGAAAACTATCGGGTATGGGAAATAATGTTAAGCATGGGATATACTGAGAGGGGGGGTGAATTAGTATATCATATATCTTATAAAAATTTCCCTTTATCAAATTCCACTTAATCAAACATTCAAGATATTCAATAAAACTCAAACAATAAACATCACACAAGATAGAGAGAGACACTAGATATAACGTGGAAACCCAGTGTGGGAAAAACCACAGAGAACAATCTCAATTATATTCATGAGAAACAACCCACAAGAGCACCATACCCCTTTTCTGAGTACCAACCCAGCTACAATTCATGAGCACCAACCCACAGGAGCTTCAAATCCCTTTGTCGAGCACCAACCCAGCAACTATTCATGAGCACCAACCCCTTTATCGAGCACCAACCCAGTAACAATTCATGAGCACCAACCCACAGGAGCACCAACCCCTTTGTGTATACCACACACCTATATTTCAATGTTGCTATCTCAACAAATGATAGTTCAATACAACATCTCTTTCCTCTCTCTCACCTTTGCTCTTATAAGCTAGATATAACAAATACTATTCATCTCTCACAATTGCTCTTCTAAGATAGATATTACAATATCAAATCAACCTCTCTCAACCATATATAAAAATGGCTTCTCAAGCCTTTATTTATAGCTTTCCAAATGACCTATGGCCTTCCCCCTTTGTGACCCTTCAATCCTCATGGAAAATGGCGCCAATCTTGTATGACCCTTCATATTCAAGCATTTGAAAAGTCATGTGGTGACCCTTCATGACCAAAAACGTCCTTCCATCTTTTGTCCTCATCTTGGTGACTTTTCGTATTCCTTAAGGTGTCCCTTCATGAGAAATTTCACCCTTACTCTTTTGTCTTCACTTGGTGACTCTTGGAATTCCCCAAGATGACTCTTCATGGGAAAATGCATCCCATCCTTCTTTTGTCTTTAACCCATGGCTCTTCGACTTCTCCATGGGCCCTTCTTTTGTCTCATATGAAACCAAAAATATATTTGTTAATATTAAATAAATATTAAATCATATTAGCCAAGATATATTTATTATAAACAACATTAAATGAAATGGGGCCTTTATCACCAATAATACTAGATCTTTGACATCAATGACAATATTTCCAACAAATAATATAAATAAAAACATATCCAACTTGTTAAAAATTGTTCATAAAGTATAAGCCACCATTACTAGAAATTAAAAAACTAAATTGAATCTAATTGTGTTTAATATCACTTTGTAAAGACATTTTACCTAAAATTCTTCCTGTTGGTCATACCAATTGAAAACCTATTGACCAGTTTCATGTGCATAGTGAACTGATGGAAGAGTAGAATGGTATTATCTCAATTTTGGTACTTATAAATAATTTCAAGAATGGAAATGAGTCTGAGGAAGTTTAAGATACATCCCACAACCTTATCCCATGTGCCATTCTCTCTCATAGGCTATACACCCTTTATAACTCCCCTTTTTGCATTTATTTTCTTGGTTTTTAGTTATAACCTACAAGTTTTGAGTTAGAACCTGACATATCTAACATGGACTCACATATTGGGAATTTAGGAGTTTAGAACATTTTTCTTTCTTGGATAACCATGCCACTTTCATATATGACTCTAAAATGACCCCTAAATGACTGAAATTAACATAAAGACTTAATTAGACCATGACCAAGGCTAAAAACATATGAAATGACATAAAATAGACTATGAAACACCCTAAGAGATTTAATATACCTCTATATCATGTTTTTAACTATAGGGGTTGATCCATTTTGACTTGTGTTAAAAAATGGTCAATAATAACCAATTATTGAAAAAAGATTCCAAATATAGAAGTTGAAAAACCCCCTATAACATATAATAAGCTCAAAATAACATTCAATGAAAATAATGCGACTAAAAGGGATAAAATGTACCTTAATAGATAAGAAAACTATATTTGATCTCCTTTGATTGGTTCCTTACATGGTAAATTACATTTAACATGATTTAAGCCTTGCTTGACCTCTCCATTAACTCTCATGCATGATGTCATGTTTGAATAATGTAGGTTTTCTTTCTTATATTCATATTCTCCTCTACAAGCATAAAATTATCTTATATATTATTTCTCTTTAAAAATATAACACAATTTACTTCATCCTCTCCTTCTTATTTGTCCTTTAAATGTCACCCTTTAACTAGTATTTATATATGTTATTACCAATTAAATATTCATCAAGTAGGGTGCACTCAAGTTTTATTTGAATAAAAAAATTTATCGTGGAAGTTGTACACTTTATTATTTCCTCCACTAGGTTAATATTCCATCCACTAAGTTACTATTACCTCCACTAAATTTACTATTCCCTCCACTAAGTTACTATTTTCAATATTTTATTAATATTTTGAAAGTGGAGAAGAATATAGGCCATAAGTGTGGGCCTTTTATGTTCCAAAAGTGGTAAAAACCCATAAAAAATGTCACCCATAACATGGGTAAATTTATGGGTCCAAAAGAAACCAATAAAATAATATGTACATGCCAACCACAAGGTGAAAAAGGTGGTTGAATCAAATAATTCGATTTTCCATCCATGGGTTGGGTTTGTGGGTCAACCCAACCCCACACCAAGGTTGTTTAAACCCCATATAGGATAAATTATTCCTAAATTTATTAATTGTAACAATTTTTTCACCCAATTTCACATTTAAATTTCCCTCTCATGGCTATAGTATGCCATAGTTTTCCATGTGCAAATATTCAAATTGAATTCATTAAAAATTTAAATAAAAACATTTTCTTTAAGAAAAAATATCCTCAATTCACATGTTAATATTTATTTACCCTAATACACTAAAGATAATAAAATTACATTTATTAGTCTTATGAACATAGAAAATTAGTGAGGCTCAAAATTATTTTATTTATTTTGATTTAATATTCAAAATCATAATCCTCTCATTCTTGAAAATATACCACTAGCTGAGATGAAACATACCAACATAATAGGAGCATGCCAACATGCCACATACAACCACTTAATTAGAGACTTTGTTATAAGACCACATATTCTTAATTTTCATTATCCACCTATAAAGCAAGCTTATAAATTATCAATGATGGATTGAATATTTTTCATGACCACAAGGCAAGTTCTAACATGCAATCACTTTGTAAACTGATTTATAAATAAAGGTCCTAAGTATGGTAGAATGACATGATAACAAGGGTAAAATTCACCACAATAAAATAAAACCTTAATCAACTAGGCATCCAAAAGAAAATCCTTGGATAAAGGCTCAATCAAAAATCTTGATAGCCAAAAATAAATAAAACTTTTCCAAGTTTAATAGTACTATAATAAGTTATTACATTATCCACCTCTTATAAAATAACCATTTTTGATGTATTATCAAAATGTTGAAATAAAATAAAAATCATAAATCCAACATAATTTAATGCATTAAATGCACCTCAAAAAATAAATTACGATAGTAACAAAATTCCCAATTAATATTAAGTATAAAATACCTTAAAATAATCCATGCGGCTAAAATATTTAACAAATTATATCAATAATCTCACTCTAAAATATATTTACAAAGAGAGGAAAAATAAAACTCTACATATACATCAAGGAATTGCAAGCCAATAAGAAACAATAGATGTAATCCAAGAGAAACAACTTGCAATTCTAAATTCCAAGCTTCAACCAAAATCTTCACATAATTAAGGAAACTCCAAACACTTTAACGTGATCCAAAGTAAGCCAAAGGAGTCTATTTGACCATTGATTCAATATGACTCTGAAGTAGGATTTTGAGCACACTATGAATTAAACAAAACTAATTTAAACACAAAACACAAACTACCTATTAGGAAGGACTTATGAAACAAATCAAAAAGATATGAACCTTACCAAATTCATTTTTTCACCTCGCCTCCTTCTAGGATGTTCAAATGGATGATTGATTGCATGTAGACTTAGATTTTTGGCATAGTGATGGGATGATGTTGGATGTCGATAATGGATGCTTGATTATGAATTTGGCATGGCTTCCTCACAAGATTTATAGATTGATTTTGACATGGATTTGATATGATCTTCTTAGATGGTTTGAGGGTGGAGGGAAACCATAGTTTTATAGGCAAAGGGAGGAAGATCAATAGTCCAAATTCAAATTTGGCCCTTTGAGATCTAGGGCTAGGAAATTTCCATATAATTTTTAATTTTGTGGAAATATCTAGAATTAGAAAATTCTACACCTAGGGAAGATTTCTATAATCCTCCAATTCCATAAATCTCCCCATTGGGTCTAGGGTTTTAGGAGAGGCTAGTATAGGGTGGTGGGTGGGTAGTTGGATTATTTTCGGATTTTAAATTGGCTAGTGGGTTTACGGGGTAGGTTAGTAGGTGATATAGTCTATTATGGGTTTAGTGAGGGGATTAATTGGTTTTATGATGGGATATGGGTATGAGGCCAATAGTTAATATAGCTAGGATAGATGAGATTTAGTATAACTAGTGGGGTGAGCATAATTTAGTGCATACATGATCATCACATGTCATCCTCACTAAGTGAGGTTTATGCATAGCCTCCCCTGATCCCAAGGTAAATAAGCATGCTTCAACTCATATAATTATATAAGTATTGAAAAATTTAAATCATGGGTTCCAAGATCAAGAAAATAAAAAAAAATATTGAAATCACAAATACCACATAAAATTCACTTTAAAGTCACCAAGAGTTTTCAATGGGGAAGACTAGAGTACACTTTATTTATTTGTTAGGGCTTCCAAATCCATATTAAAGAGTGCATATTTTACCTAAATTTCTATCTTATACCTCTTATGATCCTCCTTAAATTTCCCAAAATATATAATACCTCCAAGGTAATAGTGGACTTATCTAAAAATCTAATAAAAAGAGCTCTCTCATTCCCTTAATACAAGAACTTGTTCCTACTCCACATGGGTGACATAGGGGTTCTAATAGTTTCCCATATCCAACATGTATATAAGAAAAAATGAAGGCAATAAGAAAGGTAAAACATGGAAACATTACCAAAAATGTAAAAAACTTTAAACCTCTTCAAACAAGATACCTCATAATTAATTAGAGAAAAAAACACTTGCTTATCTTCTATTAAGTAAGGTTCATTCAAGTGAAATAAAGATAAAAGGAATCATTAAATAAATAAGTTCCCAAAATGGCCTACCTCAAACTAAGTTTCCCTTGCTAAATTTCTAAAATACCTTCTCCCTAAGCTCCCTCAAAATAAATTCTAAAATACAAAATTATCTTATTGTGGATGAATAAATACCAAATAAATATTCATGAGAACTCCTAGTGTTGAACCTAGGATCTGATAACAAAATCTCATGCCCAAAATTTACATCTATGGACGTACACAAACATACACAAAAATCCTCAAAACATGCATAAAAGACACTATTTTTTAACTTAATAACTTATTAAATTTTATGATTTATATATTACATGTAACCATCATGTGTATTTATTATATTGAATTTGTTTAGATAATAATGTTATAAAACATCCACTAACTTGAAACACTTGAGTATCCCTGGATATGAGACCATTTATATGAACCTCAAGACAACTATGTTCAATAAATCCAATCACATATTTAAGAATCACTAATACAATATACATATCATAAAACTATAAATATTAATATATGTGTATGTTTACTTACCAAAATCTTAATAACACAAAACACTATTCAATCTCTTATAAGGAATAATTTAGAGTCCAATAGCATAATAACTATCCATAATATCCAAATGAGATTTATTAATATTGCTTACAACTTAAGGAAATTATCTTAGAATACTCCACCATAATAATACATGAAACCAAGTTTTATCCAAAAAACTTTAATATAAAATCAACAATCTAAAATATCATGTGACATTAGTATTTTGACTCAGTCATATCCTACTACAATATAATAATTTAGTCACTTACATAACCAAACTATCAATTTCAGCATAAATATAATAGATCTCCACATAAATAAAATTTGAGTAGTAGTGCTTAGGTAAGGTAGATAAACACTTGAAAAATTGTGGGTCAATATAAATCTGACAACAATTATCCTATTTGATAAGCATCTAATGCATTAAATTTCATATCAAGAAAAAACATAATCTATAAGGTATTCAACCAACCAAAATAAAGGCTTTTAAATGTAAATCCTACTAAGTTTCAAAACCACATTATGGTTTATATAAAATATACCTTCCCTCCTTGATAATCATGGTTATGAAATGCACAATAACCCTACTCTTTAAGCATAAATTAATTTCACATATACATAAAGTTTATCAACCAACTCATGCTAATTCTTTTAATTGTCAAGTATGATACTAACCAACCAACTCTTATTAAAACCTAATTAATGAAAGGAAAATCATTATTATATCCATTTACTCAGTTTATAAGAAATGGTTAAAACATCTCCATACCTAGGTTCAATAAAAAAACCATCCTTTATATATCTTATACTATACTACTAAGTGTAATAACATTAGGAAACTAAAAAATTTCATACGTAAAATTTTCTAAGGAAGAAAAGACAAATCATTTACATAAACACATTATTTTTAAATGTGTCATTAAGTATAAACATTTTCTTTTTAAATAATTACCTTAACAATATAATCATAAAAAAGGGATTATCACATCTAAATATAAATATGATAAATTTAATTCCTTGTTTCAATCATATGGTTATCAACCCAATTATTTTCATCTAGAAGAAAGTAAGTTCATAAAGGAAGATGAGATAGGAATAGTATTACAAGTCAATATTTCACATGGTTTTTACAAGAAACTTCCAACATAACCAATCGATGAAAAAACATTATAAATATATGAGTTACAAAACCCCCTCTAGCATATACTAAGATCAAAATAACATTCAATGCAAAGAAAATGACCAAAAGGGATAGAATTTGCCTTAATGGAGAATAAAAATATATTTTATTTCCTTTGCTTCATTCCTTGCATGGTGAATTCCATTTGACATGTTTCAAACCTTGCCTTGATCTCTCCATTAGCTCTAATACATGGTACCATTGTTGAAGAATGGAGGTATTATTTCTCAATTTCATATTCTCCACTACAAGTATAACATTATCTTCCATATTATTGATCTTCTAAAATATGGTGCATTTTCCCTCATCCTCTCTTTCTTCTTAGTCCTTTTAATGCCACCATTCAACTTGTATTTATAGATTTTATTATGAATTAAATCTTAGTCATGGAGGGTACACTCAAGTTTTTTGTGAATATAAAATTGATCATGTAGGGTGTACAAATTACTATTTCCTCCACTAGCTTACTATTCCCTCCACTCATTTATTATTCCCTCCACTTCAATTACTATTCCCTCTACTAAGCTATTATTTTCAATATTTAGTAAATATTTTGGAAGTGGAGAATAATCTAGGATATAAATGTGGCATTTTTACATTCCAAAAGTGGTCAAAAGACTTTAAAAATGACACCCATCGTATGCGTAAAGTTATGGGTCCAAAAGATACCAATAAAATCATATTTACATGCCAAAAACAAGGTGAAAAAGGTGGTTAAATACACAAATTCTAGTTTCCACCAATGAGTGGGGTTTGTGGGTCAACCCAACACCACACTAAGGATGTTTAAACCCCATATATGATTAATTGTTCATAATTATATTATTTTAAATATGTTTGGAAACTAATTTCACATTTAAATTCCCTCTCATGGCTATGATATGACATAGTGTTCCATGTACAACTATTCAAATTAAATTCACAAATAAATAAATAAAAACATTTTATTTAATAAAAAATATCCTTAATTCACATGTTGATATTTATTCACCCTATTACATTAAAGAGACAATAAAATTACACTTATTAGTCTTATGAACATATATAATTGGTGAGGTTAAATTTATTTTTATTTCTTTTGATTTAATATTCAAAAGCATAATCCTCTCATTCTCAAAACTGCTTTACTAGCTGAGATAAAGAATACCAACATATTAAGAGCATGCCAACATGCAACATAAAACCACTTGATTATAGAATTTTATATAATACCACATATTCTTAATGTTCATAATCCACCTACAAAGTAAGGGTACAAATTATCAAAGATAGATTACATGTCCTTCATTACCATAAGGCAAGTTCCAACATGCAATCACTTTTTAAATTTATTTATAAATAAAGGTTTTAAGTGAGATAGAAGGACATGATAACAAGGGTAAAATTGAGTAAAATGAAATATAACCTTAATCAAGTAGGCAACCAAAAGAAAATCCTAGGATAAAGACTCAATTAGAAATCTTGGCAGCCAAAAATAAATAAAACTTTTCCAAGTTTACTATTACCAGAACAAGAAATTACATGGATGCTTTAGCTATTATTTATATTACTCACAGTGCTATAAACACATAATGGTAGAGTGATATTTATAATTTCCTCTATATATTTTATATACAATACCACATTACATGGAATGATAAGTGAAAATTGCAATGTGAATCTCTTCATCATGTTATTATTGTAAATGATTTGTTCAAATGGGTTTCAGTGGATAATTACTTCGATGATTAAAAAAGGAAGCTTATACTACAGTCTTATAAATGCATGAAAAGTATGGTGGGAATTTTAATGGACATGCCATGTTTGAAAAAAATTTACACCAAGGTTAGTTTTAGCTCACCATGAAACATAAATGTATTGAGCATGCATTATTGTGTTTATAATGTTATAAATACAATAATTTGAATCATGTACAATTTCATGATTTACATCTAATTTTTTCACTATGTCCTTTTTCCTTATGGGGTTTTGAATTGATTGGAAATATAAATTTTATATCTTCTAATGGACACAAATTTATAATAACAACTACATAATATTTTAGAAAATGGGTGGAAGTAATTCAACTTGAGTTTACCATAAGGGATGACATATGTAGATTTTTTATGACCAATATTATTTCCTATTTTGGCATACCTTCAAGTACTATTTCCAATAATGTAAAATCATTTAAAAATAAGACAATTAAATAATATTATATTAAATAAAAAATTAATCATACTTTTTATACACCTTATTACCCATAGGGTAATGGAAAACTGAAGGAAACTAATAAGACTATTGTCAAAACACATGGAAATATAATTAAATGATACACAAATGATTGGCACCAATAGATGTTATATGTTTTAAGGGTATATTGTAATAGTGATCACACACCTACCCAAACTACACCTTATTATTTGATATATGGTATAAAAGAAAATCTATAGATTGAGTTATAGATACATTCTTTTCATGTTTCTTTCAATGATATCATCATAAATAATAAATAACATGAAAATAGATTTTGTTATTTAGAGAGTGAAAAATGCACATGGAATATTGAACACTTACAATTCTATAAACATCACATTAAGTGAGCATATAACAAAAATCTTTGGCCACATGATTTTTTTGTGGGTGACGTAGTACTAAAATAGAATCAAAAGAATTCTAATGAAGAAAAATATAAGAAAGGAAAGTTAAAACCAAAGTGGTTGGGACCATTTATGGTTTCCAAAAAAATGGGAAAAGGTGTATAATGCCTTGCTAAATTTAAATTAAAAAAACTAAAATGCTTAATGAACATCATGCATTTACATAAATATATTATGTGAGTCACTTCCAATATTATAATGATAACAAAAAAAAAAAAAATACAAAAAATACAAAAAAAATTAGGATCTACATATTCTAGTGGCTCCTTGATCCACACCATAGTGCCCAAGACAAAATGTGTTGGGGAAAACCAACTTTGGTTATGTATATTGAATACATGGATATGTATTTAGACAAAAAATTAAACACACATTCAATGGAGCAGAGTCTTACTTGAAATAAGTGCAACTTTTATTCAATAAAAAATAATAGGGAAAATAGGTACATGTGTTAAAATGCATGTGTTATAGAATAAACACATGAATCATGATATATGTGTTATGCCTATATATTGCATCAACTTGAATGTCTAAGGTCATATGTGTATGTTACATATTTAACATGCATGATTACAAAGGTAGTTACAAATGACTATTATAGAATACAATGAATGTAGAGTTGACATGTCTCACCCTCCTTGAATGTCAAAAATGGAGTTATAAACTATATGATGGACAATTAGTTAGTTACATGATTATTGACTATTTAATATTGGTCATGATCCCAATAATCCTATCTGATAGATAACAACACTCAATATTAGGAGTCTAGGTTGATATGGGGCCACTAGTTGAGGCACATGGTCAAGGTATCTTATCACATTATTACATGGAAAATGGGGCCTAATAAAGAAAAATAGTCTATGAGTGGATACCAGTGAGGAACACAAGACTAAAATTCTAAGAATACATAGTGAGATGCAAAGGCTAAGATCTGAGGTGATATTTTCACATAATTCTATGAACAAGCATGGGACTTGTGTGTGGTAGCATGAGAAATATTTTCATAATAAAGTGCGAAACATTACATGAGAGGTTATATCTCTATGTATATGATAAAACAAATAGTGTGCTTAGTGGGGTAGAGGATTCATACATATCATTCACCCTTTATTGAAGAGTAATGGTCTCTATTGCCTTAGTGTGTAGTTGATGAAATTGCACTCGAAGTTGTTGAGAAGTGTACTACTTAGCTTGATTAAGATATCTTTCATCCTTGACCACTTAGAAACGTTGATGTGTGCCATAGTGTGTGTGTGTGTGTGTGTGTGTGTGTGTGTGTGTGTGTGTGTGTGTGTGTGTGTGTGTGTGTGTGTGTGTGTGTGTGTGTGTGTGTGTGTGTGTGTGTGTGTGTGTGTGTGTGTGTGTGTGTGTGTGCGTGTGTGTGTGTGTGTGTGTGTGTGTGCGCGCGCGCGCATGCGTGTGTCTATTAATTTAATGATATATTCCTTATCTAAAAGGTACAAGTGTTAGGGATCCAAATCAAAAGGATGTGTCACTGTTAGCTTAAGAAGTGGTTGATTATAAGGCTTGGTAAGTTCCATGTTGAAGACTAGTAACAATCCCAAGTACATAAGTAGATGAATAAAAAGGGCATTCTTACTATCTAAATAAAAAATGGTGTAAGTAACATAATATAGATTATTGATATTATGGCATGGACATTTGAATCATTTATTCTGAAGACATAGCCAAAAATTATCACTAACACATAATGCATGAGGTGTGAAATGTGTGTCATAAAACTCCTTGTACTTTACTTGTGTGAAAGAGAGAATATATTGAACTTGATGATGAATAAATTGGATATGTCATAAATAATTCAAAACTTTGTTCACTTCCCATTCTTATGTGAATGACTTAGTGTAGACTGGTGCATAGTAGAATATTTATATAAGTTTCAAAGGTTAAAAACCAAGACATGTATTCAATAGACATGATATATAGACCTATGAAGAGATCTCTTATAAGCATGTTGAATGTATAATAGATTTTGATACCAAGTGTGATCATGTGAATAGTTACATTAAAAAATGATGAACAAGTGTGAGATTACCCACTTTAATTTGCCTATTTATTTATGGATGAATTTTTTTAAACTAATCTAGATGCATACCCATCAAGTCCCACAATGATTTTGAAAAAGGGCTTACAAAGCACATATCTTGATCATATATGATGAATGTTGGAATCCCAAAATGAAACCAAACATGGTTGAATAAATATTATGTAGTTCCAATGGCATCAATGTCTTTCTTTCATATGCCAATGATATCCATCTTGGAAAACCTATCCATTATAACAAACATAGAGTCATGTTGGTGTCTCATCATGGGCAGCCCAATCATGAAATCCTTGCTAATAGATTTCCATGCTTTGGATAGAGATGGTAGATGTGTGTAAAGTCCTTGATTATTTTTTGTGGGCTTTTTGATGTACGAAATAATTTATGATTTGATGTGGTATTCCATGTCTATGTGTTTATGTATCTAGAACAAGTGTACTACAATGTAGCTAGAGTCTTTATCACACTGAAGTGTCCCAATGTTTTGGCATAGTGACCCTCCTAGATGAGTCATTAGTGTGGTGCACCACCAGGAAAATACATATGTATGAATTTATAGAGAAGATGGTTAGAAAATTAGAACTCTTAAAATTATTTACCTTACACTAGGATAGTGTAAGTCACATCAAAGTCTTGATCAATTGAGTAGAGGTATACCTAGTGTATGAAGTTATGGTGATGCACATTCAACACCATGATGTGTGTGTGAAATGATGGTCAACTAAGGAAATCTATTCCATTTTTGTTCTTCCCTTTATTATGATTGATCACAATATGGAACTATTGTAGGTAACTCATCCATTTCATGTGTCACACATTCTCTATCTTGTTTTATGTATTTAGGAATTGAAGTGGATTATGATTTTAATGAACAATTGTATCCTTCCCTATAATGTAGTGGCATCATTGCTTGATTACTTTAAAAATATCATATTATTAGTAGAGGTTCTTGATATTTCATCAAAACATGCTAAAGATGAGGATAGTTGTGTAATAAAATCATAGTCATAGACCAAAATACAAAGTAATATGAATAGAAATAATAACTAAAATATTTAAGGTACATTTTAATCCTATAATATCATGATAATGAAAGGAAAAAATAATTTCAACTACATTCAGATCATTCAAAACAATTCAAAAGTGAAATAACCATAACTATACACAATGAATTATATCTAAGGAACAAATAAAGAAAACATACAAATAACCATAACCAATAAATCTATATTGATATCTTATAACTATGGAACCCTATTTTATTACAAACAATAGAATGTGTGTGTGTGTGTGTGTGTGTGTGTGTGTGTGTGTGTGTGTGTGTGTGTGTGTGTGTGTGTGTGTACATATCTATGACTTTCCAATTTTTATCTGAGCTTGGTGTCAATGGAAGTCTCTTTGTCTTCTAAGCTATTACAAATTATTAAGGAAAGAACAAAATAAAATAACTTGTGATAAAATGAGTGCCTTATTCACAAATGAAAAATAATTACACTTCATAGTTTTACATTCTTTGTTATTCTACTAACACTTTACCGAACTTAAATTATTGTCTCTTCCTAAGACAATGTCATAAGGAACTCTAACTTGATCTAATTTTAGGAAATAGAAAGAAGTGGTTGGACCTAGTAATATTCATAGTAATCACTCAAGGTGGCATTTTAGGTTTTCACTTCTTGTGCACTACTTAACTACCCTGTTAGGTTTTCAACTAAGTAGTGTACAAACCTAATGCCCTTTATGGGTTTTCCATAGGTTGACATAACTAGGTGGCTTCCATTTATGGGATTTTAACCATCCCAACCTCACTTATCAAATTTAGTCTTCCCTAATCAAAATGGCATCCCAAAATTTCAAAAAAATTTGCTATGTAGTACCTAACTAGATGGAGGTGGCATGGACAAAGATGGAGCCATTATCGATGTATCATTGGGTTGTATCTAAATATCCATTCATTAGGAGATGATATGTTTAATTTGAAATGGTGGCATGTAGATAGGAGTGCCAATGATTTATGTAATGGAGATGGTGAATAGTGATAAAGACTTCTTGTAGACATTTCAATCTAGCATGACTTCCTAGATTAATGTTAGAAATGTGTGCAAAATGGCTTGATAGCTTATGAGTTATGTGAGATCAGAATTATTAGTGATTCTCATGGATACCTTAATGTTTTTAACCTGTGTTTGAATCTTACTACTAATATATTTCATTTTGTTTATGTGTCTCTATGCCTAAAGTCTTACAAAAAAATTCTACACAATCCGGTTGTACCAATCTAAAAGATTGTCCTTTATATTGTCTTTGCAATTTGAAGATTATTTCAATTAAATGTCCATATTATCTACTATTATTATGTAGCTTACCCTTTTTACCTTAGTAGTATCAACCTTGGCAAAATCTGAGCTTGAATAAGCTAGTGTTGTGTCTAGTTGTTACTTTCAGTCCATCATGTTTTTTGTAACCTATTGTACTTGTATCATATTAGCCTCTAGAATAGTCTCATAATATTCCAATAGAGTGATGAGTGTCTCATATTTTATTTTGATACCTTATCCTAAAGAAGTAATTTCCTACAATTTTTACTCAACACACCAATATATTATTAGTTTAGAAATGGATGTTTTCAACTTGTGTTGGTTAGACATGACTTGATCACCGATGACTCAAGACCAATACTAGTAATGTGTCATGAATGATCTCATCAGTTTATTTTAATTGGCCTTGGGGATCAATGGTCTATGATTTGATATGGTTAGCTTCCTATTCCAATGATACAACCTTTCATGTAATTGATTTTCAAAAAGTGGTAGAACCCTCTAATATTTTTGGCAGTGGTAAGTGAGAAAAAACCAAGGATACTTCTTGCCTTAGTAGGATTGTGGCCAAATTGGTATTTATGGATGCCTGGTTAGTGTGCATCATGTTTTCAATAAGAAGAGAAAATGTAGTGAAACTTAAAACTACCATGGGTACATCCCCTAGCCACACGTTTTTGGAAGGAAATGAGAAATACTAATCATATACCCCTTAGGTGGTAGATTCATCCTATGGTGTATTTTCTTCTTATAGTGCCTGTTCCATCATATCTTCTTGTACATTTTCTTATGGTTCCTCCTATTGATGTGTTAGCACCTCATCCACATTTTTTGGTTCCTCCTCTTCTTCTTATTGTTATTCTTAGTTTTCACATCAAATAAAATAGCTTTTTATTATTCTATGTGGGATTTTGCCTATGCATTGTGTTATGCTTGTGTATTAGTTGCAAGTTCTTATTCCTATTTTTTATTCTATGATTAGCATTATTTATAGTTGAGTAATTTGGTTTCTTATTACTTTTACCTTTGTGAAACTTCATTAGCTCATTTATTATAAGTCACATCAACTTGGGCTTGTTTATGCTAAGGTTCAATTTTTACATATTTTTTTAATTTTTTCACCTCATGTGCCTCATCTTATTTGGCTACATCTACATACTTTTTTCCTTTCATGCATCCTCAGTAGATTGCATATGAATTACCTCTATGTCTTTGACCTTTTTATTGGCCTCATATTCTTTGGCATGTGTTTGCACTTAATTTTGATGTTGTCTCTAGCCTTCTTCCTACTATTTTTCTTCTTATTTTTACCATTTATTCTATTCATAGTGTACGTGTTGTTTGTTAAGGTGTGGAGCCTAAAAGCTTCACCTAAGGAGTGTTTTTCAGTAGTTGCAGGTCTACACAGTCACTGACATCGGTCAGGAGTGATCGACGTCGGTCAGGAGTAGTTCAGGAGACGTCGGCGTCGGCAGGGATCTGCTGACATTGGTCACAGGCAAGCAGGCAAGAACCGATGTCGGTTACCTATGCATCAAGAAACCTATTTCTGTGGATAGAACCGAGTGTTTACATGATGGGATTATGTGATAGTATTAAGTCTGCATCTCTATTATTAGTAAGACTATTTTTAGAGCCCTTGTTTAAGAGGCATAACTGTTGGTTGTAAATGCATGCTCATGTTTCCTAATTCTATATTTAGGATTAGATCTTCATAGCTTATTGTAGTGTATTGTAATGTATGTTGAATAGAACAGTACATAATTGAATCATTCCAGGTTGTTGGAGTTGATTGTACTTGAGAGAGAGAGCTCTTGAGGGAAAGAGATCTAGAGAGAGATCTGTACATCTGAGAGAGGTGTGGAAGAAAAGAAGTTTCTTCAATTGTATTCCTTCTGTAAAGAGTTTAATACAATTTTTCAGGGTGGTTTCTTGTATCTCTTGTTATTTGTTATTTATTATTCTAGTTACTTATCATTCGGATTTAATTCCACATTTATTGCTTTCATAAGTGTAATCAACATTGTTGGTTGATCCCCAACAAGTGGTATCAGACCCTGGTTGCAGGTTTTAGAGCTTGATACCAACAAGTGGTATCAGAGCCTTAGTTGTAGGTTCAAGGCTTGATATCCAAAAATTGGTATCAGATCTCAAGTTCACTAATAGGTGGTTCAGATTTGTGTAATGTGTATTGATTACAGGTTACTCATAGGGGTTTCTGCAGGGATTTGTATTTGAGTGCGAGAAGCAATGAAAAAAGAAAGTAAACTGAGAATGGAGAAGTTCAATGGCAAAAATTATCAACATTGCAAAATGCAGATAGAGGATTATCTGTATCAGAAAGATCTATACTTACCGTTAGGTGGGATTGCAAAGAAGCCCACAGACATGGATGATGAAGAATGGGAAGTTCTTGATAGAAAGGCTCTGGGGTCTATAAGACTGAGTCTAGCATCTACTATGATATCTAATTTATCACAGGCAAAGTCTACAGTAGAGTTAATGACTACTTTAGCAATTTTTTATGAAAAACCCTTAGCTTCTAATAAGGTATATCTTATGAATCAGTTATTTAATTTGTGTATGCAGGAAGGTGGATCTGTATCTAATCATCTAAATGATTTCCATGGAATTGTAAATCAATTAAGTTCAGTCAATATTGTGTTTGATGATGAAATTAAAGCTCTTTTAATATTATGTTCTTTTCCTGAAAGCTGGCATAGCTTAGTAATGGCAGTTAGTAATACTGCATCTGCTTCAAATATTTTAAAAGTAGAGGATGTTGTTAGTGTTATCTTGAATGAGGAAATTTGTAGGAAAAGCATAGAGGAAACATCAGGGAATGCTTTAAGTTTTGAGAGCAGGGGAAGGCAAAAAAAAAAGAGCAAGAAAGGGAGATCAAGGTCTAAGTCAAAGGTGAGAGGTAGATCCAAATCCAGAAATGGCAGGAAGCCACAATGCTGGAATTGTGGAAAGATTGGGCACATAAGCAGAGATTCCTGGTCAAAGTCTAAGGAGGACAATCAACACAAAGGAAAAGAAGAAGCAAAGGTTGTAGGTATTGCACAAGTTGCTTTAATATTCTCTTTGCATAATAATATAGAATCTTGGGTGTTAGATTTTGGTGCATCTTTTCATGCTACCCCTAATAGAGAATATTTTAGTGACTATGTCCATGGAGATTTTGGAATAGTGTACTTAGGGGATGATGAGCCTTGTAAAATTATTGGCAAAGGTAAAGTGTAGCTGAAAATGTAGAATGGCAACACATGGGTGTTGAGAGATGTCATGCATGTTCCTATCTTGAAGAGGAATTTGATTTCTACAGGAAAGTTAGGGGATGAGGGTTGTACAGTAACTCTCATAGCTGAATTTTGGAAGGTGACCAAGGGTGCACTTGTAATGGCCAGAGGTAAGAGAGTAGGTACTCTCTATTTATGTAATTGTGTTACTAAAAATTCTCCTTCTGTACTATCTACTTCAGATGTGGATGCAAAATTGTGGCACTCAAGGCTTGGCCACATGAGTGAGAGGGGAATGCCAATTCTTAAGTCAAAAGGTAAGCTTTCAGATTTGAAAAGCATAGATCTAGATTTTTGTGAGCACTGTGTTTTTGGGAAATAGAAGAGAGTGAGTTTTCTCAAGACTAGGTCAACAAAGAAGAAGTATAAGTTGCAGCTTGTTCACACAAACGTGTGGGGATCGGCTCAGGTTACTTCTATTGGAGGATCACAGTACTATGTTTTGTTCATAGATGATGCTACAAGAAAGGTATGGGTCTATTGTATTAAGAAGAAATCTGATGTATTTGAAACTTTTAAGATTTGGAAAGCTATGTTTGAGAATGAAATAGGCAAAAGATTAAAGTGCCTGAGATCTAACAATGGTGGTGAGTTCTATAGCTACAACTTTAACTGGTATTGTTATATGCATGGAATTCATAGGCAAAGGATGGTTCCAAGGACACCTCAGCAAAATGGAATTGCTAAAAGGATGAATAGAAAAATCATGGAGCATGTAAGGTGTATGAGATTGCACGCTGGTTTGCCCTTAGAGTTTTGGGTAGAAGCTGTTGACACTGCAGTGTACCTGATTAATAGAGGACCCTCTACAGCTCTGGATGGTGGAATTCCAGAAGAGGCATGGATAGGTAAAAAGGTAAATCTCTCATTTCTAAAAGTTTTTGGTTGTGAAGCCTTTGTGCACGTTGATAAGGAAAATTGAAAGAAGCTGGATGCTAAGTCTATGAGGTGCCCATTTATTGGCTATGGCTCTGATGATTTTGGTTTTATATTTTGGAATCTAGGAAATAATAAGATAATTAGGAGCCGTGATGTTGTTTTCAATGAAAAAGTGATGTACAGTGATCAGCTGAAGAAGTTGAATCAATCTGGGTAGAGCAATGGAGAATTGGATGAGGTGACGGTCCAAAATGGGCTCGCAATAAAAATTAATCACAGAAAGGAAAACACAAAGACCAACGTTGGCCAAGTAGGAACTTGCATTGGTAGAACAAAAACCGATATCGGTCATACAGTGACCAACATCGATAGGACAGGAACTGACGTCAGTCAAGAAGAATCGACATCAGCCATTT
Source organism: Torreya grandis (assembly GCA_037957365.1). NCBI lineage: Eukaryota > Viridiplantae > Streptophyta > Pinopsida > Cupressales > Taxaceae > Torreya > Torreya grandis. Next base: position 639,257 of record JARHVA010006924.1, on the reverse strand, counting down.
ATAGGCCTGGAAGTGACTGAGATCGGTCACTGTCAGAGAATTTGGGTGGACAACATGTTGTGGATGAGTCTTAGACACCCATCAGGAGGTCAAAAAGGGTAAGTAAACCTCCAATTCAACATTCTCCTTCATTATTCTATTTATTGCTAACTGATGGTGGAGAACCAGAGAGTTTTGAAGAAGCAATACAGGTGGAGTCTAAGGATCAGTGGGAGCGTGGCATGGTTGAGGAAATGGAGTCCTTGAAAGAGAACCAAACATGGGATTTGGTTGAGTTGCCAGCTAGTAAGAGGACACTAAAGAATAGATGGACCTACAGGTTGAAAGAAGGTGAGAATGGATAGATGAGATATAAGGCCAAATTGGTAGTGAAAGGATTTGCACAAAAGCTAGGTATTGATTTTGGTGAGATTTTTTCTCCTATTGTTAAAATGACTTCTATATGGACTGTACTGTCTTTAGTCACTATTGAGGATTTGCATCTTGAGCAGCTTGATGTTAAGACAACATTTCTTCATGGAGATTTGGATGAGGAAATATATATGCAACAACCGGATGGATTTGAGGTCAAAGGTAAGGAGAAGTTAGTGTGCAGATTGAAGAAAAGCTTGTATGGCCTCAAGCAAGCTCCTAGACAGTGGTATTTGAGATTTGATAGGTTTATGACTGAGCATGACTACAGTAGTTGTCAATCTGACTATTGTGTGTATTTTAAGAGATTGGATAATGGTAGATATATTATTCTATTGTTATATGTAGATGATATGATGGTTGCAGGATCACACATGCAGGATATCTCTGAGCTTAAGGTGAAATTAGCTCAAACATTTGCCATGAAATATTTGGGACAGCAAAGAAAATCCTTGGCATGAGCATTAAGAGAGATAGGAAAAATCACAGGTTGATTTTGTCTCAAGAGGATTATGTGAACAAGGTGTTGAAACGGTTCAATATGCAGGATGCAAAATCAGTAAGCACACCTTTGGCTGTACATTTTAAGTTGAGTAAAGAACAATTTCCTAATTCACATGATGAGGTAGAGTACATGAGTAGAGTTCCATATTCTTCCACAGTAGGGATTTTAATGTATGCAATGGTTTGTACTAAACTGGATATTGCCCAAGTAGTGGGAGTTGTAAGTAAGTATATAGCTAATCCAAGAAAGGAACACTGGAAAGCAGTTCAATGGATCCTTAGATATCTGAGAGGAACCATCAGTAGGCATTTGTGCTATGGAGGTTTACATACTTCTCTACATGGTTATGTAGATTCAGATATGGCAGGTGATTTGGATGGCAGGAGGAGCACCGCATAATATGTTTTCACTATTGGTGGAATGGTGGTTAGCTGGATATCAAAGTTGAAGAAGGTTGTTGCCTGGTCAACTACAAAAGCAGAGTATATTGCAGTCACAGAGGCTAGCAAAGAGATGATATGGATGACACAGTTCATGGAAGAGCTTGGAAAGGAGCAAGAGAGTTGTAGATTGTATAGTGACAGTCAGAGTGTAATTCATTTGGCTAAGAATTAAGCGTTTCACTCTAGAACAAAGAACATATAGCTTAGGTACCACTTCTTAAGACAGGTATTGGAGGATGGTGAGTTGAAGCTGGAGAAGATCCATACAGATAAGAATCCTACTGATATGTTAACCAAGCTGGTTACAAAGGAGAAGTTGAATTTTCATATAACTTTTGTTGGTCTTCATGATTGAGTTGAAGATGGAGGAGCTAGAAGATGTTGCTGTATAGGTACTGGTGTAGCTATTTATCTCCAAGTGGGAGATTGTCAAGGTGTGGAGCCTAAAAGTTTCACCTAAGGAGTGTTTTGCAGTAGTTACAGGTCTACATAGTCATCGGCGTCAGTCAAGAGTGATTGACAACGGTCAGGAGCAGTTCAGGAGACACCGGTGTCGGCAAGGATTGGCTGATGTTAGTCACAGGCAAGCAGGCAGGAACCGATGTCGGTTGCCTATGCATCTAGAAACCTATTTTTGTGGATAGAATCGAGTGTTTGCATGATGGGATTAAGTGATAGTCTTAAGTCCGTGTCTCTATTATTAGTAAGACTATTTTTAGAGCCCTTGTTTAAGAGGCATAACTTTTGGTTGTAAATGCATGCTCATGTTTCCTAATTCTATATGTAAGATTAGATCTTCTTAGCTTATTGTAGTGTATTGTAATGTATGTTGAATAGAACAGTACATAATTGAATCATTCCAGGTTGTTGGAGTTGATTGTACTTGAGAGAGAGAGCTCTTGAGGGAAAGAGATCTAGAGAGAGATCTGTACATCTGAGAGAGGTGTGGAAGAAAAGAAGTTTCTTCAATTGTATTCCTTCTGTAAAGAGTTTAATACAAGTTTTCAAGGTGGTTTCTTGTATCTCTTGTTCTTTGCTATTTATCATTCTAGTCACTTATCATTCTGATTTAATTCCGCATTTATTGCTTTTATAAGTGTAATCAACATTGTTGGTTGATCCCCAACATTGTTCTATATCCCTCGCTAATTATTCTTATATATATTATTGTTATTCCACTATTAGTTGATTTGGCACAAAATTCTCAATCTCTACAAGTAGGTCCTCCTTAGCTAAAAGAATTTTAATTTATCATAGAATGTCATTGGAAATATATGATTTTTTATTGATTAGGTTGACCATTATTTGTTTGGCTGGTGGTGAATTTATAATAGGATACTGTTTCACTTGTTATGTAGAGGGTTCAACCTAAAATTTGAAAGATGTGACTTGTTCCTCTAGAATAGGGGATACCCAATTCTATATTCAATTTCTCCTTTGTCAAACAATTACTTATGGATGGCTCTTGAAAAATGGTGTAAAAGGGTCTAGAGTAGTAGAAGTTGAAGATGGTCACACTTTAAATAACTTGGTAGTGATCTTCATGTGATTGGCCTCTTGTCCCATAGTATCCAATACAATCAAGGAAGGGAAAGGTGGGATTTCAACCCACAGATTTGATGGTACCTTATTTTGTACTTGAATTATGCACACAAATTTCTAGAAAAATATTTACTTTTTATTTTCCTATTAATTTATGTCACCAACCATGTCTTTCATCATGAGCAATTAAGCTTCTTGCTCATTAGTTCCCAATTATGGAAATTCATATATACTTGCAATCTGAGGCACCTTTGGATCATCGATCCAAGTCATAGTAAGGCATATATTTTGCCTTTGTGAGGGAGAGGGTTGTCATTTAGATGGGGCCTTCTACTATCCATTTTGTGGATGTCATGTAGTGGCCTCATCTTGTTATTCTACTTGAACTATTCCACCAGTTGGTATTATTTATAATGGTGTATCTCTCGTAGCTATGTAAGATTTTTGTTTATCTACTTTAGCCTTTTCCATTTCCATGTCAATATAATATTATAGAGAGCCAAATAAGAAATATTTCATATGATTTGGACTTATTAATAATCTAAATTTTTGAAAACTATTAGAAATAAATTGGATTGTAACAATATTAAATTGGACTATCTCAAGATTAAGTTAGACTTATTACAAATAAATCACATTTGTCTAATGTATTTGTAATAAGTCCAAATTATTTAAAATGATCATAAATAATTAGTATTTGAAAACTATCATGAATAAAAAAGACTTCATCAAGAATTACTTGGACTTATTACAATTAAATCACATCTATATTATATATTTTTAGTACATCCAAATTATGTGGCCTTTCAAAGTAGTTCATAAACCATGAATTTATAGATAACAAGAATTTGTGGTCTATTTCTTAAGGAAAAATAAGTCATACATCAATCAGGGGCTTATGTGATATGGGATTCAAAACACCTGGGATGATTGTGATTGCACATGTCATCAGTTGATTGGATCATGAACTATTTATTTAATCTAATTTGGGTGACATCCTCATGGTTGTCAAAGTTTATCTTGTATTTATATACTTGCCATGTGTTGATAACATGTGTTCTATTATTATATTATTAATATAATCTCCCACATAGTCTAGTTACCAAGATTATGATACATGTTATAATCTTAGGTTCTCACATTATTCAGGACTTTTATTTAGATTGGTCATCCTTTTGTACAATCGAGACATCAATATTGTGCTATGTGGCATAATCTCAGGTGCTTGTACAAAGTGTAATTTGAAAAACTAAAAATCTAAATAACATTTTTTGATACACAAATGGTGAAGAATAAATATTGAAACTCAAGTGGAACATTATGATGCATAAACCCTAAAGAACATTTTGTATACACGATAATGCCAAAGTGTATTTTGAAAAACACAAAAGCTAAAGTGTAAATTATTAGATGTGCAAATTATGAAGACCATTTACCGAAGACCATTTTGAAGGATGAAAAAAATTTGAAGTGGTTATTCCAATAGTCAAATGATATTAAATAGATGAAAAGTTACTAAAATACTAAATTATCATAGTAATATAAAACTAAAATGTCTAATTTTATTTTTAAAGACCCAAAATGTGAAGTGCCACTAGAAATAAATATAAATAAATAAAATAATAAAACATTATACATTCTCAAAAAATGGACTAGATTTGAAAAAAAAACATTCATATTTCTCATTCTAAAATTAAGTAAACACTATTTCAAATTTACCAATCCTTTTATCACTATTTTTGTTAGTGCCTAATGGGATGATGCATTAAAATAGTTTGTTATAATGCCTTTCAAAAAATCAATGAGAACAACTGTCTAACCTCTCTAATTTTTATTTATTTTCCAAGCATAGATGTTACTATCTATGAGTATGGATGGTAAAGATGTGTCATTTGGGTTTCTATTCCATTTCTTGTCCAAGCATCCTAAATAATTTTCTACTTCTTCTACATCTTTTTTCTCTGTATGAACTGGGATGAAAGAAGATACATTGACCCTTCATTCTATATCCCCATATATTTATAGTATCTTAATATTTATTTTAGATCTATCAACCTATTTTATGTAGTCTACTCCTATAGAATCATCAGGTCTGACAAATAACATATCTCTAATTTTCACATCTTGAGCTAGATCAAATGCAATTTTTGTTCTTTTGCTTCTTAGACCGACATATGTATCTGTAGATGCCAGTCCAAAATCAAGTGTCCTATCATCAACCATTTTGTGTAGATCTCTATGTAGGGGTATGTCATGGTGAGTTCTAGGCAAAAAATATCATGTACACTTAACTTTAGAAGGGAACATGTTTTCTTTCATTATGTCATGGATGTTTTGGAAGTAATATGCTAGATCTTTCCACTTACTATTTCTAGTCAAACCAAATTCATTGAATTATTATACATACTTATTCAAGTTATATTTAATTTTATTTAAACTATTTTTTCCACTTCTATCTGAGTCTTTTACAACAATGGAATCTTTAGACATTTCTCTATTTTTCAAGTCTTTAAAATATATTTTTTTCGTATTACCTTTTGGAACATTTGGCTCACCATTTTCATTTATTTCCCATAATGTAACTGGGGGGAACAATTTCTATCTCTTATATAGTTTTTAAAATGCATAATGGGTTAACCTTGCTCCATTTATAAAATAAAGTATCGACCTTTTATCAAGCCTACTATTTCATTTCTTCCCTTAAACTAGTAACTATTAACATACTCTTTGAAATCCACTAACTCTTCAATCAAATATGGTATGAAGTTTCTTTTATTTTCACATGTCCTATAAGTGTCCATCATCTCTGCAACACTCCATAAATATTTTCTTCTTTATTCATTTAGATAGGTTTTTGATGTGTCATCGATGTCCTCATATGTATGTCCTACAAGGAGAAATTTGACCTCGACATCGAGGAAAACACCTTTGTATACAAGGAAAGATAAATATTATAACACATACCTATACAAAAAACATGATTTTATGAATTTGTAAATGTAACATTAGTTCCATACAAGGTTTAACATTTTTAAAACATAATTATGGATTGAATTACCTATTCTTATTGTGACCATAAAATTTGTCTAGTTAAAGGTATATCCTGGAAGGAATTTAATTGAAGGCACCAATTAATTGTGTTTATTATCTATATTTCTTTCATTCAGGGTAGTAGTTGTTAGACAAAAGTACATCATACAATGGATATTTTGAAGTTCTAGGTTTATATAGTAAATATCCATAAGTATCTAGCATTATTATTTCCATATCCTTGAAGTACTCATTAAATGAGGTGATAGTAAAGTTATAACCTATAAGAATGCATGGTAAGAAAATATCCATATACAACTTCACCATGACCATGTGTTATAATCCTTGACATTGACAACTCTAATATTCTATCGATAACTACTTTGATTTTTATCACTATCCTCAGCATAAATGTTTTTTGATGTTTCACCTTATCATGAATGACATTTAGGCATTATTTAGGGTATTTCTTTTACATTTGTTTATGTGTGTAATACATTTGTCTTGCATAAAGTATTTGATTTTAGTGCATCACAAATTCTTGATTGATATGCTTTTCCTGATCACTAGAGAGTGACCCAAAGTTTTTCTATTGAGTCAATAAGATGGATGTTTTTCACCTAGAAAAGTCATCAAACATGGCAATAGTCACATCATTAAAATTATTTATCCACATGTTATTAAATTTTTGTTTGTATATTGGCTTATATTCTATATCTACTAATTGTGAATTGATGTGGAAACTCATAAATTCTTGAGTGAAAGATGTTGAACATTTTCTCATGAGAAATATATATCTACCTATCATGTTAGTCATGGACAAACACCTGCAAAATCATCCACCAATTGGTCCAAAAAATCTTTAGCTACCATTATCTTCTTATGTGGTCTTTGTCTAAATCTCCTTGCATGGAATGTATTTTGTTCCCCATTTTTGTGACAATTTTGAATGTCCAAAAATCTACTTCTCTCCAATCCATATATTTTAAGCCAAGCTTCCAAATATATCTTCATACCCTAAAAGTTAATTTTATTTTATTTTTTATTTTTATTAAAAAAACTGATAGAATGTGCATCCAAGACATATTGACTCTTATTTATTATGGTAGAATCAAGAAACTTTATCGTTGTAGATTTTAGAATCTCAAATGACAATCTTGATTGAAAACATTTTTTGGTGCAACATTTATCTAGATACATTGTTGAAATCTTAATATCTATGTTTTTATCAAACTTCATTTGGTTAAGTGAAGTTTTTGGTTGACTTCTTTTTTGGCCTAAGTATTTGTAGGCATGAGCTGATTTTGTTGGATGCATTTACACTAGGAATGTCAAGCAAGGAGTGACTTCATTATCCACTACATCCCAAACATATCCAATTTCTTTCTCATTTGATGTCTTGTATGGTAAAGTTATTTCTCTATAAGTCTCAGTGTCCACTATTTTTTTTTAATGCCATCTATTAATAGATGTTTTAGTTACCTCTGTACTGTAAGTCTCATAATGTTGTATAACATGACTGATGTAAATTCCCAATTCATTTTTTAACATTGGGATATGAATGAAACCAAAAATATCCCTTAGTTGTGAAAATTCAACAAAACCAAAAGCAAATTTTTCATCATTTTCAAGAGATGTAAATTTATGCAAAAAATATACCCTTTTCCCAAGAAATTTCTTGTAGGCTTTGAAATGTGGTAGGATCAAATATATATTGAAATAATAAATCCAAGTAAGGGTTTTCTGGTTGAAATGGTTATATATGCAGAACTAAACTCACATTATTTTATCTTTGTTCCATGTCATTGTCTATAGAATTTTTTTTTGTGATGTATTACATCATTCTTGTGCTCTATTTAGTAAAACTATCAACTACATCCCATAAATCATCCAAAAAAGATGTAAGAAATGGAAGTGGTAGAGTTGGATCAAAAGGTTTAGTCACATTAACACTTACACATTCAATAGGTATTTCTTCACTATGGCATGTGGAAGTGAGATTTATGTGTTCCATTAATTTAGCATTTAGACCTACCACTTTGTGTATTCTTCCTTCACTAACTACCTTACCATTATTTATGAAACATAGTATCCACATTGGAAAGCATTGATATATGATGTTTCATCTTGGAAATTTTTAAAATACATGAGAAGAGTTTTTAATAAGGTAATTTATAAATTCATTCCAATTTATACTTGTATGCAGGAGATAAAGCTATATTTATAGTAGAACATAAGCATGGAGATATGTTAAAACCTAAAAATGTTAAAAATATAATGTATAACATTTTTTCAATGACACTATTTATGTCAATCCAAAAAAGTAATAGCTTTTAATATCACATACTTCATACTTCAATTCTTTATTCATCCTACTTTGAATGTATCTCCTAGGAGATACATTTCAAACCTTCATTAGAGCGGAATAGCCATGTAGAGAAAAATAGCTAATTAAGTCAATATTCAACCATGTATTTTATTACAATATAAAATAATGTTGGTCAATGGGGGTTTTGAGCAAAATTATGAAAAATGATTAGCTTCGGATTCAAACCTATGTTGTGGACTCAAAAGTTTGAAGGTGTCACTTAGGAGATACCTTTAAAATATGTGTATGGGTACCCTTGAAGGTTTTAAGGAAGTACTGGGAGATACCTTGAAGGGAATTATAATACCTTCAAGTCTAACCATGACATTAAGATTAAGTCTTAAATTTTTAATAGTCAAGGACATGTGGCATTCACCCATGAACCTTTGAAATTTTAACACTCAAAAAAGATTTCAAGTTCACTAGGTGATTGACTCTCCATGATTATACCAAGTGTATCCATAATATTAACCTAGAGACTAACATATTTGACTTAAGGTATGAAATATTAGGGATGTGTAAGAAGTATTGTGGTGATTCATATCTCCATTGGAAATGACTTTTTGTTAAAAATGGGGACCACTTCCCTCAGCCAGTGGCACACCTTTTATTTTAATACAAATTCTCTTCTTTCATGCTAAGAACTATGATGACATGTGTCTTCAGTAGAAGGGATAGTGACTTTATATTTATATATGTGCTCACATATGCAATCAATCACTATGATTTCATGATGAAACCAAGCACTATCTTGAAGTTTGTGGCTACATTCTTTATTCTCTCCCAACATGATACATAAAATTATTAGACCATGGGAAATTGCATAGGTTGATATTTTATGGTAACCCCTACCTATCAAGAATTTTTTTTGTGATGGTTTTTAAATCAATGTTTGATAAATTGATGATGACAAGATTGGTATGAGAAAAGGACTACTAATGGTCATGCAAGACCATTAATGACATGGAATTTTGAAATATTAAATCTTGTTTGAGGTAGATCAAGTTGGGATTAATGACATGGATTAAAACACATGCTATGGGGTAATTTAAATATTTTTGTGATTAAAAATGTCACTAACAAAGCCAAAATATTAAATATGAGGAAGAGTGCTTGTGCACAAGTAGTTAGTGCAATTAAAGAGGTTGACAAGAGCAAATTGGATGCCCAAAACTATAAAACAAAGGGGAGGAACAACAAAAAAACATTATATAATTTGGTGAATAATATTATTCTACTATATTTTCTCAATATATTCTTGTGTAGAAAAAATGAGACTTAGATTTTAGTAGAACAAAACAATTAAATAGTACAAATTACATGTTTAGTCATGGATAAGAGCAAGTAATTGGTCCCTCTCATGTAAGGAAATAAGGTATAAATGGGGATTAGTATAGGTTTTAAACAAAAAAAATTCAATGACCTTGATCCCTTTAACTTTATGGAAATGGTCGAAATTACTCTCTTCACCCTATCAACACAACTAGGTGCACAAGTAAGAGCTCTTGCACTTTAAGATCCACTTCGAGGTTATAATACAAAGAGGATAATCAAGTTACCTAAATTTAGGAAACTATATGAGGTCATTCATACCTTGTTAAGTAGATATAACCAATGGGATATTCATTTATCTATAGATATCACCATTTGGATTAATGCACATACCATGGTAAGAGCCACAAGTCTACCAAATCATGAAAAATACTTATTGCCATACAATTCCACTACACCACAAATTCATCCATATGTTTAGGATAAGTTTACCACTAGGGAAGGCAAAGGAACCCAAATCAACTCCATTGAGGATGTTGTCATGTGCATTCTGGTAGAGTGTATTACAAAGAGGTTTTGGTAGACAATAAAGTAGGCCAAGTAGGAAACAAAAGGAGTAATTAACATTATATATCGCATGATACATAATAATGAGAACTTAAATTGGATTGATTTTCTTGAATTTGAGCTTACCACTAATATCATAAAGGTACTTTTAGGTAGCTCACAAATTTTCTAATATCAATTTCTAGTTTTGTTATTATGCTTCACCTAATATAAGTCCCTGTTAAGCCAAATTAATGTTACTATGGACTTTTGTCCTACTAATACCCTCATGGGCATCACTTAGACTAAGGTAGGGAAATATTATGAGAAACAAAGGTGGTTTAACACATGGTGGCTTGAGGCTCTATCTTTGATCAGGTCATACCCTTGAATTCCATAGGATGTCATGTAATATTTTGGGTAGTATGTATCAATAAACAAGCTATACAATGGTATTAAAATCAAGGTTCATGGGTTATCCATGCCAAATATGAATCCAATGTCATTTTTCATCACAAAGGTTGAATCACAAACCAAACTATGGAGGTAGAGAGCCCGAGTTGCACAACAATTCTGACAAGATCAAGAACAACTGTAACTAACTATTTAACCATAATCCTCACCCTAGTAGTCCATAGCTCCTTCACAACAATAAACATGAAAATGGAAGGGAATTGCATAGAGAACCTCACCATCACAATCTAGAAAGAGATCAAGTCAAATCAATCCCTAGTTGGACAACCCACATGTGTCAAGGATAGTTTGGGAGTATGATCTTAAAACATTATGGGTTGATGAATAAGTTCTTTAATTAATGATCAAAGACATTAGGCAAAGGGTTTATGATAAGGAGGATTTATTTTTCTAGAAAGTAGTGCACACTTTTCAAGTAAAGAATAAGGTAAGTAGTGATCATTTGGTTAACATTATGTAACCTACTCCCTCTATTATTGTGGATATTATAGGTCATAAAGAAGATCAACGTGAAATTGCAACATAAATTTTCTAATAAATCCAAAAGTTTGTTTATCATCTACATAGTTTGTAGATATAGGAAATGAATGGATCTTGATATAGCCAATAATGCACAAAAAATGTAGTCATCATTGGGCAAGGCCTTCAACCATCGTACTTGAATGTTTGGTATCTTTTAGAGAGCCAAACATTATAAGTAGTTCCCATTAGGTGAAGTCTAGGGGCATGATGAGACATAAGGATACACTTATCCCTCTGATTGAGTCAAGAAAGTTTTTCATGCATAAAGGTGTCATGGTTATCGAATATAAACATTTGAAGCACTCATAATATGATATGGAAATAGATGATGCATATGTAATGGATGGATCACAAAATATGATTATCTAAATGAGATCCACAATGATTTATTCCACTTTCACGGAGACATCTTTGGATGTTTGATAGATACCACTATCTAAGGAAATTGAAGGAGCAAATGCATTTCGAAAATCCATTATGCAAAAGGCTTCAGACTTGAAACATATTATGTTTTACTTACACAAGGAGAAAGTAGAAGCACAAAATCAAATTTTTGAGGATAGGTATCTCATCAATTCCTCTTGTCTTACTCTAATTTAAAAATTCCTTGGTGATCAAGTAATGTCCAAGGACAAATAACTCTCTATGTTACTGACTTAGATAATAAAGGATTGGGTGAGTGCACATAAACTACATACCCAAGGGTAGGCTATCCATGTTGAGATAGAAGTAATTTGAAAACTTATAGAGGAATATGTATAGGTCTTGGATACTGATGTGCATCAATCTAAGAAGATTACACACAGAATGCTTGATTGGAGTTAACACCTTGACAAATCCTTGGATTCTACTAAACTAGAGTTCACAATGGTGGATAAAGTTAAAGTTGTATTGAATGATAAAATTGATATGAGGGAAACAATGAATTAAACATTTTAATAGTTTTCAGAATCTAGGTATATCATGACGAAGAAGCTCTATGTCTATAAAAATGGGACAATGCACAACACATTTGTGGTAATTCAAGCCAAAAGGACTATAAAAAGGTTGGATGATATTATGTCAGATATCTATCTTAAGTTATCAAATGCTAGAGACTTCATTATCATAATATAATAATTATATGTGCACAATTTGATGTTCATTAAGATTCTAGTGCATGTTTTACTTACCATGGTGAAAGAAGTACTAGATAATTGGAAAATGCTCAAGCATGAACTCTCATAGGTTGAACAAACTATTATGTATATCATACATGAACCTAAGTTCATTCCACTTCAATATATCTAACAAATTTTTTAGAATATAAATCTGGATATAAAGGTTTAGTCTAGGCAACCATAACCTACATAGTAGGTAAATGCATAGTTCAAGTTTTGTAGTTTAAGAACAAAATTCTGCTTTGTAACATAGTCATAAGCTTTTAGAGTGGGGCCAAGTAGGTTGAATCTCCCTAACCTGGATGACCACTTAATTATGGTAGTATATAAAAAACTAAAAGGGGTAGTAGGCAGGTATGGAAAATTGGAAATCCTAGAGCGATTACTACCACTTTTGTAAAAGGCTAATCTTTTCCAACTTTAGCCAAAATCAAAGTTCAGATTTTGTCACATGATGAAATAATAGTTTAAGTCCATGAAAGTGTTATAAATGGATTAGGGACATTTGTTTAAGGTATCATTTTTTCATATATATTATCTTTTGGATGTCTTCATATTTTTTAACCAAGAAATAGATATAAGAATGCCATGACTCTTTTCATTTTGTATTTTGGAAAGCTATAATGTGAAGATACATAGCCGTGTAAAAAGATATATATAGTGTTATGATGTATTTTAATATTATTTTTGTGTGATAAATATTAGTAGACTAACTCTATTATTGTTTTTATAAGATTCAGTTACATATTCATATTGTATAGTGTTTACTCTATTTTATTTTAGCTTGTTTTATCTTGTATTATGTTGTTTATGATCCATAATTCTCAACTCCATGTTAGTTTATCTTTATATTTTTTTGTGGTATATAAATTTTAAGATTGTTTAAATTAAATCATATTATTATGATTCTTTTTCAATTCTTGTTGTGTGAGCTATACGTATAATTTACATGTTTTGGAGAATTTATAAGAAAATTTGCTTACATTCCTTCAACATGCACACGATTGGATTTTTTTTCAAAGTATCTCCATGGAGATACATTGAAGGTATTTGTAGTACCTTCAAATTTACCCTAATTCATGTTTTTAAGGTACAAATTATCTCATAGGAGATAGTTTCAAACATGTGTTTGTAGTATTTTCAATGGGTATCCTAGTAGATACCTTAAAAATGCATAGGATTGGAATTATCTTTTAAGATATATCTTATGAGATACTTTGGAGGGCCTTTTAATACCTTAAATGTTTCCTTTATGAATACATGTATTTCTTAAGAGATACCTTCAAGGTATCCATGAAGGTACTATAATTCCCTTCAATGTATATTGCTAGGGATACATAGTAAGTTAGTTTCCCTTTTGTTTACATGTTTTCATTTCTTTTTTGTTTCTTTCCCCATTAATTTTTGTTTCTTAAAAAAAGTATCATTGGCACAAGTTGATGTCATTCTATGCCAGGTGTCCACACCTTAGACCTCATTAAATTTAAACTATCTACTAATAGATAGTTATCTCCCCCACTCCCCTTGAAATTAATGTCTAGGTGTTCCATATTACATGATCCACCATAAGGATCACCACAAATATATTATGAGACATTCCACAAGCATGTGTTACCTTTAGCATTTATGGTCACCCAATTTCCAGAAAAAAATCTCATGATGATGACATTTATCAAGCATTTATCTTAGAAACTATTTTTTTAGGCTTTTTGTTTTGGCCACTTTCCCTGAAAGAAATTTGTCTTTGTCTTTGGGACTTTTGTTTGCAGGTTATTGTTTCAGCCATTTGTTACTGAAAAGATTTTCAAGAGACTAAACCTTTGGGTTTTTTTTCTTTGGACAAAATTTTAGAGAGAATTAAGTCTTCAAGAATTTTGTGTTAGGAGACTTTATTTAAAAATGATCCTTTATAAAAAAATTTATTGCCTTCAAACAAAATTATATCCCAAGTCTCTTAATATCCTATGTATCAAAGAGCCCTAGCTACTTGTAGACACTAAAAAATACTCCCTTGACTAGTTTTTGATGTGGCATCACCCTAGACTAGTTCTTGAGATTAGATTTTACACTTATTAATGCACCGAGTCACCCTTTGTTAAAATATCTAGTAACATCATCCTTTGACCAATATTTAACCCATTTTACACTTAGGGATTAATTCTTAGCCTAATCATCGATGGTTAGGTATTTACTCCTAAAAAATAAAAAAAAACCATCCAACTATAGGACATGCATGCATGGACAAATTAGAAACTTTCTTATTCACACCTTATAGCTTTCCTTTCCTTCAAATTGGCATCTTTATCCTCATCCAACATAGTAACTTTATCTCTCCTTAGGATTTTTGTGCTATAAATTGAAGGATCTTGGAGGAGATGAGGATCCAGAAATTTGCATCTAGGATCCCTTATTTTATTTGTGCATGCATCTAAGACCCTGGTACTCTATCCACATGACATTTAAAGGCTAAAGTATTGTTATGCTAGCTGATTTCCTTCATATTTAAAATATCACCTATTTGGTATTATATATGTACTCTCATGTTGTTTTTAGCATTTCCTTTCTATACTAAAGTTTCTTCTTCAGATCAGACCATCTTCATATTACCCCTCAACCTAATAATCTACACTCTACCTTCTGCTCATCAGCCACCTCCCACCAATCCCACTTCAAATATTCTACCACACTTTTATAGGTAACCATAGTTAGTTACTATAATTATTGATGGTTATAGCAACCATCACCAGTCACTTAATCATCGATGGTTAGGACAGTCGTTGTCAGTCATATTAACTACTAATGATCATGTCAAGGAAAACAATAGACTTTTATCTCCTCCCCTTTCACACCCAATCAAACCCTATTTTTATTTCTAGCCTATTTCCAAACTCTACTCAAATCCTCTAAATCTAACCTTGATCAAGTTTTGCATGGTATTAACCTGTTGTGCTACCTTTTATTGAATAAGTACTTTTATTTTTGATTGGCATAAGCATTTTCTTTCTTTTCAATCTAAATGCAAACATATTTTATTTCTTTTATCAAATATTTTATCATTAGGGGAGTGGATTGATAATAATCAAAGGGAGCTTTCACTTCTTGGATCTAGGATTTCTAGGCAATACACCCTTTATACTCATCTAAAAAATAAGTTATTTTAGTGTGGTCTTATTACAAGTAGTCCTTCCTCACCAAAAAGGATCTCTTAATTCATGTGATCATCAATGAGTGTAATGTTTACCAATTACACATTCCCTATTTTTGTTTCTCTCCCTTTCATTAAAATCTAAAATAGAGTAATAAATAGTAGGAAACATTCTATCAAACCCAATGGGATCCCTTCTGGGTTCATAGTTATCTTTAGTTATATAGTTGAATTAGTGAAAATTAATGCTCTTACATTTATATTATTTATAAATTTCAAAAGATATGAATTTTATCTCTTTTCCTGCCTAAAAATATTTTTAAAAAAATCATCTTAGGAATAGGTTGCATTTTTTCATCTTGCATTAGTTGCATTTTTAGTTGTTTCTTGTTTGCATAAAAAGACATCAACTTTTTTTTTTTTGGGGTTAAAATTGAGTGCATCCATCATTTATATTAATTAATGATTAGCTCACGTAGATTATTTAAATTCATTATGAATTAATCATAGTACACATATGTTACATTATCAAACCACTTGCACAAAATGAACATAAAAACTTACTTGAGACAAAGCCCATTGGGATTTCATCACCATTTGGATCACTTTACCCTACCCAATAATCCCACTTGTATTTCATCAGCAAGGGGAGTACCCACTCCATTCTATGGTGGAGTATAAACTCTAGGAAAATGGTATATATTGTCTAAGCAACCCATCTCAACTATGAGTTTGTGAAGTGTGGATCAAAAGCCACTAGTAATAGGCCACATACCCAGTCTAGTGCAAATTATTTTAGCACAAAAACATAACCCAAAACCATCCTTAGATGGATCTTCTAGTACCCAACTCACAAGAAAATTTCCCCTTTCACACTCTTTAAGACATAAGCCAAAAGTGATTTAAAACAAATCCTAGGATTAATTGCATTTTTAGTGTGTGATTTGCTTGTTTTGGGATTTTATTTGTTTTCTCATTATTTGAGGTGAGAGGTTTGTTATCCATTTTAAATTTCTCATATGGTCTTAACTACATAATAAGTGAGAAATAAAAATAACCAACCACCATCTTCTTCTTTATCCTCATCAATGGACTACACCTCAGATGTTGATAGATCACCCCATGCTTTGTCTCACCATTCCCCCCACCTATGACACATCCCATGATTCTTTAAGGTGATATAAATTTTCCACATTTTTATAAAATAATCTAGTTGCTTTGTGACACTACCTTAATACCTTAGCCTACCATACTTTGATAGCTTCAGTTCCTCCCATGGATCCACCCTATGGTATGCTACACCACCTCATGGTTGGTGTCACATCATCTCAACCTTTTGTTAGCAAAGCATAATCTTCTACCATTAGTTCATCTATCACCACCACCCAGACACCTGTTACCCCAACCAATACCTCTAATGGTGGCTAAACTTTACCCCTTGTCACTTTTACCTCTTTTGCTAACATGGTGTCTTCCACACCCACTCTTACCATTCCTACAACCTCAACCAATATACCAACCTCTACCCCATTTTAAAACTTGGTAATCTCCATACCCAAAACACTTCCCCCTATTATCACTAGGGTAGCTACCCATCAACAACCCACAAACACTTTAGTATTACCAACCCAAATGTTCCCCTAAACTAGCTATTATTAATTCCCCTACAAGCCCCCATAACATCTTATCAATATATTACCAACCCATTGGGATATATTTCATCTTCCACCCAACCCTTAATACTTATCAGTCTTGCTAGTGCACTATCCCAGCCTCTAGTCACCACATACCAATATGTACCTACCTCTGTACCTTTTATCACATACCAATTCATAGTTACAACTCAACCTCAAAAAAACATACCACTGAATTATACAAATAACTAACCCCCACCCAGCCTAATAAGGATGATTATAGAAAATATAAACCAACTCAAGTAATCTATATCTAGGTCTTATAACCTTTTATCTTATGACCAAATCTATAATGAACCTATCAACCCTTATGTTCTGATTCATGCTTATCCTTCTTAATTAGAGCCCCCCAAATTCTCTAGGTTTTAGGGTAAGGAGGATCCTCAAAAACATTTGAGGGAATTTCACCATTCTTGTTACTTTATCACATATGATGATGCCCTCCTTCTCTAAACCTTCCCTATGTCTTTATCAGGTCCCACCTTGGATTGGTACGGTGCCCATCCTAGACATTCCATCTTTTTGCTCTCCCAAATCACCCAAATTTTCTTAAAACATTTTTATATGAATATATCCAAGAAGGTCTCCATAGCCATCCTCTATTCCATTAGGTAGTTTGATGATGAATCGATTACTGACTTGGTTGCATGATGGCAAGGTCTCATTAATTAACTATATTTTTCACTACCCCAAATAGAAGTCATTAATCATTTTTTAGGGGTTGCGAAAAACACATCACTCCCAACCTTCAAGTGTAAACACTTATAACCTTTGATGAATCATTCACAATGTCATGTAAACTTGAGAATCAAGCCATAGATGAGGGTAAATTGAAATTGTGAAATAAGAATTCTAGATTCAAACCCAATGAGCCCTCTATGACCAAGACAACCAACCAATCCAATTCTAAAGCCAAAGTTTCTACCAACTCAGTGGTGCTAAAAGATATCCCACCTCCATCTATTAATCAACCCCACTAAACTTCTCCTTCTAACCCAACTTATCCACCAAACCAAAACCAAAACCATGCCTCCCCAGAATAATTCACACCTATAAGATAATCCTATTCCTCTATATTAGATAAAATACACAAAGCTAACCTTATTCAACTTCTACCAATCAATCTACCCCAATAATTTGAGCCTTCTCACCCCATGCCTAGGTGGTATAATTAAAATGACCATTGTGCTTGCTTTCAAGTCATTGGACATGACATAAATTAGTGTAACACTTTTAAAAGTATTATCAAAAACCTAATTAATAATGGTGAATTATTGTTTGACAACCCTAATGTACCTCCCAATAATTATCTCAATATTTTTTGCAAAACTTTTCCTAACTATCCTCCACCCACCCAACCCCATGATAATTAATTTTATCCCTCTTCATCTCATGAGACACACACAATTAACATCATCATAATTGATCCCATGCCAGATAAGCCTCACAATTTTATTTCTCTTTCATCAACCTCGCCTACAGACCAACAAAATCACCTCTAATAGAAGGATTTATTACCCCAACATCTCTTCTTGATCAAATCATGCCCATGTCTACTTCTCTTTACATATAAATAGCTATTTTTTTAATCACTTATTTTTATAACCCATCAAATTAAATAATGGAACTCCCTTCTTCTCTTTTGGACACCCTAGCAAATGAAAGATCTGGGACTATACATACACCCCTGATCAAACAACCATCTCATTCATTAATCACCCCACAAGCAACCACAATTTTAGAACCTTATAACTGAAGTAAACATGAAGGAACCATTCCCTCTTATTTACCCAAGGGCTTAACATTTGAAATGACTGATCAAGGACCCAAACCAGTTTACAATCCCTTTTCTAAATTAGTGAAAGTGTAAAATGTGCCTCACAACCTAACCTAGATAGAGCCACCTTTTGGCACCATTTGGGTCTCCCATACCAAAAAATAACTAGATCCTTGACCTCATTGACATCCACTTTCCAATATATTATCACCCCATCATCAAACATTTCCTTCTCCCAAGACATGAGATAACCATGTCACCCACCTCTACCTAGATCATCTCATAATCTTCTTGCTAAACTAGTCAAGAATTTGGGTATCCTTCCCACACCTAACATCACCCATCCACCCATCAAATTAGACCTAAACCCCTCTAGTCTACCTAAAAAACCACAAACTAAGATATATAGAAGGGTAAAGTTACTTAAACCTTGTTTGGGAGCTTGACCTTTGCCACCCCCTTCTCATTTGCCATCTATTTTGGGACCCCACCCTTTTACCATCCCAGTCACTCATTCCACTTTAATTAAACTAATGCCCTTTTTTATGCCTACTCCTCCAACACTTAGGCTATTTAATTCTTCATCATTCTTAGATAGCTTATCCACCTCCACTTTTCCACCTATTATCAACCCCCCATCCTTTACTACAAAACCATCCACTAGTAACCTAATCACAGCTAAGCTAATCCAACGCAAACCATCTACCAAAGTTTCCTAACCACCTACCCTATCTAAGGTTAACACCATGCCAAAGAAGGTTCCTATTTCCTCAAAAAGCATTGCAACAGCCCCAACACCTCTAAACGAATCTTACTCTATTATTTTATAGAGGTTGTCATAAACATCCACCATTAAACTTCAACCTATTAAGCTATTCACCCCCTTAGATACCAAACCCTCTTGATTTGATGATACTCAAGATATGTGCATACCATAAGATTCCAAGACATGACATAAAGAACTACAAAGCTCTCCAAGATCTTATTCACTACTTATATGATGTTGATGATATGTTATTTGATGAACCACTTTCACCTACCTTACCAACCCAACTACCAACTCGACTAATCAAAAAACCATCCCAACCAACACCTACTTCCCCACTTTCATCTAAAAGTGAGGAGGAAGAATTTAAACCACCACCTAGTCCAATCAAGCCCATTATCCATACCATTCACCTGATTACCTGATCTCAGGCTCAACAAAGTAGTAAGTGAAGAAACAATGTGTCCATTCCATAGACATATCATTTGAAATCCCAACCTTCCAACCAATGCCTTAACCTATGACATTATAAAGTCCCAAAGTGTTTATCCTTACTACCCCTCCATCTAACCCTTCTAAATCCATTCAATGAACCATGTTAAAGGAACTCCACTAAATGTTGGTCAAAATAAGTCTTCATGAGCTAATCAAAATGTCACCACACCACTACCAAGTGCTAATAGAGGCTCTACAATCCATAGAGGTTTAAACAGATGACCCTAAAGCTCTGGCATCCTTCATAGGGACCCTCTAACATTCAACCATTGTTACCTTCCAAGATTTTTAGATACCTTAAGCACATTGTGAGGAATCTAATCCTCCTCTCTTTGCCACTGCATACATTAATCACACCCATGTCAAAAGGGTGATGATTAATGGAGGATATAGCATCAACATAATCTCCTCCCATGATTTTGATTAACTATGTTTACTAAATAACATCATGGCTGAAAGCACAATGGTTCTTTTCTCCTTTAATGACATAATGACCACTACCTTAGGGACCATAGTCCTTTAAATAAGTTTTGGGCCTCACACTATTCTTGAGATATTTTATGTTATAGAGGGTGAGTTCCAATATAACATTATACTTGGAATCCCTTATATCTAATCTATGAGTTGTATCCCATCTAATTTATACTATTGTGTCAAATTCAAACTTGAATTACATATTATAACCATTGAGATTGATCCTAGTCCTTTTACATCTTACAAAATGACCTATCAGCCTAATGATGTCCTTCTTCCACATTCATATCCTACATAATCAACCAACCCCATTACCATAAATTTACTACCAACTATGACAAATGATTTTTCTACCATAAATAATGATGAAGCCTCAACTAGTGTATCTATTTCCTCTTCCTCGATTCCCATTGAGGACTCCTTAGCATGAACTTTCCAACATCTCTCCCTTGGGGAATATCAAAATTTAGATTTATATGCTCTTCCCACTCTACATGAATATGGGAACCTTCAAAATGATCCTTCATATGACCCCAACATAGGAACCATCATCCCCTTTAGACTTCCCAATAATTGAACATATTTTGTTTATGGGGGACTTGATCGACCACTCCTCTCTCCTATCACCACTCCATATATTCAACCTTTCACTTCCAATTTTTCCTATCTAATAAATCCATCCTTTGCCAAAGCCTATATTCATCATTATTCTTGGAAAGGTTTTGGTATGGGCCTTCAAAAATAAGGACCTAATGAATTTCCCATTATCAAAACTCAAAAACCTCATGAGTTCCTTGGGCTAGGATTCAAACCACTAGAAGAGCCCACCTCACTACAACCTATTACTACCCCTAAAGAAGTAATTATATCCTCACCCAGTTCATCTTCCCAATCCAAAGACTCTGATATCATCCCATCCAATTTTTTTTTATCAATACCATTAGCTTAGGCCTATTGACTTATCAATAAGGTGGCCAAAATAAAACCTTTCCTTGCATCCATCCTAAACTGATGGACCTTGATTCATCCACCATTCATACCATTTAGTGTAATGATGATGATTCTATCCTCACCTACCTTGGTGTAGGGGTCCTTTGATCCATAAATCTCTCCTTATTTAAAACCAAACCATACTCAATGAATCAACTATCAATGTTAGCTTGGGGACCTAAGAGGACCCTCATATCATTAAAATTTTCTAATCTTTAAACTTAGATGAGTAATGGGATTATCTCACTTTCTTTTAAGATTGAAACATTAAATTCACATGGTCTTATCAAGACAGCTCAAGGTTGACCCTTCCATCGCACTCCATAACATCGTTACCCATCTCAAGGTTAAGCTAGTACATCAGAAGCTTTGCAAAATGCACCCTCATATAGCTCTTCTTGTCAAAGAAGAAGTTCAATTTCTTCTATCCATCAACATCATTCAACCTATTAACTATCCATAATGGGTCTCTAATATTGTTCCCACTACCAAACCTCTTGGGGGACTCTATCTTTGTGTGGATTTTTGTGACTTTAACCTTGCATGTCCCAAAGGTGGCTTTCCTTCACCTAATATTAATCAACTAGTTGATCTTACTATGGGCCATGAGATGCTATCCCTCATGAATAGAGTTTTAGGATATAATTAGATCCTGATCACCCCCTTAGATCAACATAAAACTACCTTCATTATTCTTTGAGGAACCTTATGCTATTAGATCATGCCTTTCAATTTAAAAAATGTATGCACAAATTATCAATGAGCCATGATCTATATATTCCACAATCTAATCCATAAGATTTTAGAAGATTATATGGATGATCTCCTTTGGAAATATAAACACCACGAGGCCCATTTAGTTATTCTTGCTATCATTTTTGATCAACTAATCCAATTCTATATCCAGCTTAATCCCAAGAAATGCATTTTTTGGGTTCTTTCTATAAAACTCCTTAGCTTTATTATTTCTCTCCATGGAATTTAAATTGATCCTACTAAGGTCAAATCCATCCTAGAAATGCCTCCTCCAACAAACCTTAAACAACTTCACGGTCTATAGAGAAAAATCCAATCTATCCATCTAGTTATCAAATAGATGGCAACCCTTTCACCATCTCCCAAAGAAAGACATCACCTTTATATGGACCAAATATTGTCAACAAGCCTTTGACTCACTCAAGGAGTACTTGATTTCTCCACTAGTTCTTATCCCACTTTAGGATGACCAACCTTTCTACCTTTACATCTCTACCACTAATCACTCTTTAAGTGCAATGTTGGCTCATTAAAATGAAAAAAACAAAGAGAAAATTGTTTATTATATTAGCTACATGCTCTTAGAGTATGTAAAATGATATACCCATCTTGAAAATCTTTATCTTGCTCTCATTTTTGTCACGTATAAACTACATCATTATCTTCTCAATCATAAAACATGAGTTATTACCACCATCAACCCACTCAAGTATATACACTCCAAACCATATCAAAATCAATGTATGGCTAAGTGGCTCATGTTTTTGGCTAAGTTTAATCTTGTGTTTCTTCAACAAAAATCCATTAAAGGGTTGGTCATTGTTGACCAATTGGCTGAAGCTCCCTCCTAGATAACTAACCCATTCCATTAACCTTTCCAAATGAGTCTATTATGACTCTTTCTCAAGAAGACCCCCTTTACCAAATGACCATGTTTTTTTATGGCTCTAAATGCCAACATGGTGGGGGTGTAGCCATAATTTTCATTTTTCTTCATGGAGAACCTCTTCCACTATCCTTCAAACTTTACTTTGAATGTACTAACAACATAGTAGAATGTGAAGCTTTGGTTAACGATCTGTAAATCACTCTCACCTTAAGAATCAAAACCATCTCTATATTTGGTTATTCTCAACTCATGATCAATCAAGTCAATGGGTCCTATCAATGTAAGAATGACATTTTATAAAAGTATAAGCTTATCATTGACAAGATCTTGACATATTTTAAACATTATCATATCTAGTTGGTATCCTAATCTACTAATAAATTCATAGATATGATGGCCTCCTTTGCATCTCAAATACCCTGTTAATCCACTAAATCTAAATTATTTGTTACAATCCATCACATCATCAAAACTTCATATACTAATTTAGAGCTTTTAACCATTTGTAATGTGGAGGCATCTCCTTCATACATTTGGTATGAGTAAAATTTTAACTAACTTAACCTTGGCATCATCTCATTTGACCTCTCAAAGAATGCTCAGAAATACTTTATGTAGGGTACCTCTCATTATACCATACTAAGGGGAATCCTATCTAAATATGGATTTGATGGTATTCTCCTTTATTATTTGCATAGTCATGAGATTCTCCATGCCATCAAGGAAACTCATGATCGAGTTTGTGAGGGACATTTTAGTGGCCTTGTTGTTGCTAAAAAAATCCTATACTCAGGTTATTATTGGCCTACCCTCAATTAGGATTGTTATGACTATGTAAATAAATGTGTTAAATTCCAATAACATGCTAACTTGCATCACATGCCCACTCATGGCTTTCAGGTATCCAAAGATTATTATAACTTTTCACAATGGGGGCTTGATCTCATTGGATAAATCAATCCTAACTCATCTCAATGACACCAATTCATCATTACCACTACTAGATATTTCACTAAATGGGTAGAATCCATTCCCCTTATCTCCATTAAATATGAAAAAAATTATTGATTTTATCAATCACCACGTCCTCTATCATTTTTGTGTCCCTCACAAAATCGTAACCGATAATGGGAAATCCTTCAAAAACAAGAAATTTCAAGACCTTTGCAACTCTTCAGGCATCAAGCTAAGTCATTCCTCACCCTATCATCTGCAAGAAAATGGATAGGTAGAAGCTTCCAAGAAAACTCTCATCAAGATGCTAACCAAATTTTTAAATGTTTCAAGATGAGATTGGCATATACACATCCCATTCTCTTTATGGGCTTACCAAACTAGTATCCAAACCATAATAGGTGCTACAAATTTTCCCTTGGTCTTTAGCACAAAGGATATCTTACTTATTGAAGTTTAGATTCCCTCTCTTTGTATATCCTTACATGACATCATTTTTGAAGAATACTATCATCAAGAATGACTCAACTGCCTTGAATTACTTAATTAAAATCACCTTGATACCCTTAACCATCTTTGAATTTACCAATAATGTATCACCCATGCTTATAAAAAACATCTAAAAGAATGGGAGTTCAATATTAGAGACCTCATCCTTAAAAAAAAACCAACATGTAACAAACATGGATAAAAGAAAAAAGGGTAAATTTGCTTTCAATTGTCTTGGAACCTGTATCATCACCCATAGTATGGATCAAGAGCTTCTCATTTGTCCTCTCTTGAAGGCAAATGAAAACCTAAACCTCTCAATTCTTCACATCTACATCCTTTCTACTATTAAGAGAGATTTAAAAGAACATTATGGTCTAACTTAAGCTCACCCCTTGCTTTTATGAGATTCACCCCTCCCTTATCCTATTACCATATTTCTCTTTGGGACATTTGATTATAATAGACCCATGTGGTTATCCATCATAATTTTAGCCCAATCTTAAACATGAGTATCATAACTCTACCTATGTCATAGTCCTCATGGATACATTTTATCTTTAACTAGATGACATCCCATGATCATTTGTTTCCCAAAAATCATTTTTCCTTAACTATCAACCACCTTTTGTGTAAAACATTATACCTTGATAAGGTCAACCTCTAAGATTGGATAGATGGGTCCATGTCTAAGAAAACATTCAAATATTCTATATGGGATATAAAATATTATTTAGGTCCATTTTCTTAAATGATAAACTACTCCCTCGAAGGATGGATGCTAAATACAATCAAGATAGACTGACCCATCGAAGGATAGTTAACAAACATTTATTCATACTTAGACCACTCCCTCAAAGGATGGATAATCCAAAATGTCAAAAAATAATCTATTCACAAAAGATGCAATCAGCTCAATCAAAGCACTTGAAGATTCCCACATTGATCAGCTTCACCTCTCTTATAAAAACAAGCAATACATGACCCTATTATCCCACCAAAGGGCCACAATTGGTTCTCTCATAACACAATATATATTTGTAGACTTCCCACATCGATCAGTCTATACTTTGTAAATACATGGACTTGTCTATTCTAGTTCTTAGGTTACATATATAAAGGGTAATTAAATCCACATTAGGTTCCTATCTTATCCATTTTTCTCTTTATTTATCTATCATCTCCTTTTTACCCTCTATAAATCAATATACTATGAGCTCACTTGGAAACATAGTGTTTATAATGATACCTTTTCACTATAAATCTCCTCATGTGAAGCCTATCAAAGGTTTATTTGCATTAATATCCTCTCTAACCTTGGTTCCACAGGATCCTTTCCAATGAACCCACCATGTCTCTTTCTATTTATATTGTTTCATAGGGATGTTGTCTCTTATCATTCTTTCTCAAAACATTATAAGCTTATCACAGCATAACACAACATCATAATCCATAATAATAATTAAAAAAAAAACATATCATAGAAACCACATCAGACAACAAATCTCTAACATGATTATCACATATCTCCATCACACAAAAAAACAAGAATGTCATATCATAATCAAAATCAAATCTTCATATATCATCACATGCCTATACTATGCAAGATAATCATCAACATCATAAGTCTCATACATAATCATCATCTATAACATCTAAAATTAACATTAGTCATCCTCAAAACATTATCAACACATAATCATTCATCTCATAAAAATATAACAACACAAAAACATCTCAATCATCTGAATCATATATATGCATCAATAAGTGTCTACACATGTACATATCTCTTGCTCATATACATCTCACATATTTGGCATGTAGGCTAGTATCAAAATCATAAACAAAAACATCTCAACCATGTGTATCATGATCTTGGGACACCACTAATGTTGGCCCCATCAACACCTATACCTATACTTGTGCCTATCCTATTACCTAGACCTTTCCCAGGTGCTATTAGATGACCTATTACCATATCCCACTAACTTGGGGCTGTAATCACTACTCCACCAACAAAACCAACCTGATACTCTCCCCACCTTAACTCATTAAGACATCGTGCTATCATAATGCCATCATAGTAACATAACTCTTGTATGACTACTAGATATTTGGATTGTGTAACAAAACTTGGAGGTGCTACTATTGCTCTACTAACCCATTATAGAGAGTCTCTCTCCTATGTCACTAAATCAAGTGAAGCCCTTGCCTTTTCCCACTCCCTTATCATTATGGTAACCTACCCCTATAAAATAGCCACCTGACCCTATAAAGTGGTGACCTATGCTTGGGACTGATCTCTCTACACTATCACTCCTCTAAGCTGACCCTAAAAAGTGGAAATATACTCTTATAACATGGAAATCTAGGCCTTTATGACTACTAGTGTCACCATTGCATATGTATCACCATGTACTATCCTTTGACCTAGGTCAACATCCATTAGCTCCTAGTCCCCATCTCCCATACCAAAATCAATCATTGTATATCTACTCTAAAACCATGTAGGATAGTTACATGTAAGACCTAAATCATCTCCATCCATGAAGGGAAGCTCCTCATGGTCTAAATACTCTTCTTATGGCTATGGCTCTAGTAGAAAATATTATACATCCTCTATCTTATATCACATAGAATTAGGAGGAATGCCTTACACAAGCCCAAACTATCATCACACTCTCTCAAAGGGGATGCACTCCATCTTGCCATACTACCACCCATACACTTATATCTAAATTTTTAAGGATAGGGTATGATACTTGTACCTAACCCATATTGGCCAAGTTTAGTATAGCCTCTAGACTATGTCTCTACACACCAAAGAATCTCCCTCCTAAAGAAGCAAGTAGCGCATAATAAGTAACTACTAGACACATCATGATCAATAACTATCTATGTCTTGGAGCCCTCTAGTATAAGGGCCTAATTCTAAAACCTCTAGAATGAAATTATGCATCCTCTCTATCATCAGCATATAACATCTCCATATAATCATTGATCTCTTCCCCCTCTATGTGGTATATGGGATCTCCATGAATAGGTAGGCATGTGATCTAGTGAACATCCTCTAAGAGGATGCTCATCTCCCTTGTCGATAACTAAAAAGTATTAATTATCGGGTCCCATCTTTGATACTCAATCCCATAACTAGATCTAATCTTGAGCCTACCACACAATTATATCACAAATCATGGTCAACAACTTATCCCTATGTGCGTGATGAATATCACACGCCTACATCAATATCAACATGATTTCATCTATAAAACCCATAAATATTTTACCCTTTAAACACTTGTCTATACAACCCTTTTCTATAAAACCAATATCCATTCCTATTACACTATAGCATCTCCACCCTTTCTAAATGCATATTTCATATATTACTCACTATAGAACCATATTATTACTATCACCTATCATCCCAAACCAAATCTCACATATCATCTCAACCCAACTCTAACCTCCCACCCCAACCCAACTGTTACCTCACCCACCTCTCATTCATCGACCATCAATGGATCTCTCAAACTGTCAATAGTTTCCTTGGGTCAATTTACCCCCAAGGTCAACTATCACTAGTTAGGTCAACCACCAATAATCATTATTAAGTGATCACCAATGGTGATCCTTGAATGCCCAACCTCCTACACAAAACCCTAATTTCATATATGGACCCCAAAACACCATTTTTTACCTCCCTCTACACCACTACACACTCTACACTTCTAAACCCCTCTAAACTACTCATACACCCCCCAAAAAAGCTTTAAAAACCCCAAGAATAGTAAATCCTAGTGCCAAACCTAAAAACACATAGTGTCCTAATCTATCATTCCTATTTATATTTTCCCCATCTTTGATTCACAAAATACAATTTACATAAAAATTAAAACATCTCCTACCTCATTTTATGATCAATGGTGATGCCTCAATCCTTACCTAGCCAATTGTTCACAAGCATTTCCAACATCCATATCAATCACACTCTCACTCTCATGCACCAATTTCATCTTGATAACTCATCACACTTCCACACACTCACACAAGATCTTCCTACTAAATGCTCAAAAAAGATAATACACTACTTACTCAATTTACAAATAAAAACAAAATATTCATTATTTTCATTTTTACCATGGATTTAGGATTTTCACCCCACCATCGATGGTTTCCCAACCATCAAAAGTTGATCCTAACCATTGATGGTTATATAACCCTTGATGGTTCACCTTAACCATCAATGGCTACATAACCATCATTTATTATACCTAACCATTAATGGTTAGGGTGCAAACTTTATTTGTCCATCCTTTACCACCCCTTTTCTACTTGAACTAAACCTCTTAATGCATCGACTTAGGCTAACCTATTTAATCCACATAGGCCAACCTATTTAATGAATTAACATAGGCCAACTTATTTAATGCATCAACATAGGCCAACCTATTTCTTTTCACCTTTTCCCCCAACAACCAAGAAGTATATTCCATATTGGATCCATTATCCATGTGACTATGTAGGTACCATCCTCTTACCTATCTCATCAAGAGTTAGCTTGGTCATTCTTTACCCAACTACCCAACCCATTTGCTTGTATCCACCTCAATATTGGCACCTTTTTTTAACCAACCTATTTATATACCTTGCGATGACCTTGATTTGGTCATAATAACCACCTTGACTAATTTTACCATGATGAACTTTTGCATTCTACACCACTTGTGTATGACCTAGCCTATTCATGTTTTTCTTGGGAGCACTTCCTACCCTGGATACTTGAGCAAACACTAACCTTTTCTATGCAACTTGATCTATGTAACTTGATCAACTATGACTAATGTTGGGGACTGATCACCTTATCACTTATCCTATCACCTAAACATATTCTCACCATTGGAAAATTTTCATCTTTATACACTTTTAACTATCACATTTCATTGCATGTTATATGAATATTTACATTTCAAAAGCCCATATCTTTTTTCACCCAAATCATGACCCTCATTTTATTGCTTATCAAACCATGACCTAATTCCATTGTTACCACAACAACACCTAGTTTGAGGGGGAATACCCTCCTCCCATTCTATGGGAAACTAAACCTCGACCATCAACACTCTATTTTTGTTCTATGAATTATTAACCTAAAGATGCACAATAAAAAGGGGAAAATTTGAGAAACTCAGAAAAACCCCTCAACTAGTTTTTGATGTCACATCACCCTAGACCAGTTCCTAACCTTAGCATTTACATTTATTAATACACCTAGTCACCTTTTGTTAAACATTTTAGTAACATCATCCTTTGACCCATATTTAAACCCTTTGACACTTAGGGGTTGAACATCGATAGTTGGCCTAACCATCAAAGATTAGGTCTTTACTCTTACAAAACTCAAAAAACCATCCAACTATAAGACAAGTATGTATAGACAAAATATAAACTTTCACATACATACCTCATAGCTTTCTTTTCTTTTAGATTGGGATCTTTATCCTCACCCAACTTAGAAACTTTCTCTCTCCTTAGTAATTTTGTGCTATAAATGCAAGGCTCTTGGAGGAGATGAGGATCCTAAAATTTACATCCAGGCTCCCTTGTTTTCTTTGTGTAGGCATCCAAGACCCCAAAACTCTATCCATGTGACTTTTAAAGGTTGAAGTATTATTATGCTACCTAATTTCCTTCAAATTTAAACTATCAAATATTTGGTATTATATAGGTACTCTCATGTTATTTTTAGCATTTGATTTCTATACTAAAGTTTTTTGTTTGGATCAAACCATCTGCATATTACCCCTCACCCCAATAATCTACACTCTACCTTCTACTCATTAGCTACATCCAACCAATCCCACTTCAAATATTCTACCAAACTCCTATAGGTAACTATAGTTGGTTACTATAACCGTCGATGGTTATAACAACTGTTATTGGTCACCTAACCATTAATGGTTAGGATAACCATCACCAATCATCTTAATCACTGACAGTTACTGTCAAAGAAAATAATAAACTATTATCTCATCCCCTTTCACACCCATTCAAACCCTATTTCTATTTTTGGCCTCTCTACAGACTCTACTTAGATATTTTGGACCTAACCTTGATCTACTTTTACATGGTATTAACCCAGTGTGTTACCTCTTATTGAATAGGTACCTTTATTTCTTTCTAGCATAAGCATTTTCTGTCTTATCAATCTGAATGCAAACATATTTTATTTCTATTATCAAATATTTTTATCATTATGTGAGTGGATTGATAGCCATCCAAGGGATATTTCTCTTCTTGGATATAGAATTGCTAAGCAGACCACCCTTCATACTTGTCTAACCAAAAAGTTGTTTTAGTGTGGTCTTATTAAAAGTAGTCCTTCCTCACCAAAAAGGAGCTCTTAATTTGTCTGGTCATCAATGAGCACAACATTTACTAGGTACACACCCATTATCTATTGTTTCTCTCCCTTTCACTAAAATTAAAAATAGAGTAATAAATAGTAGGAAACACTACCATCTACAAAGAGAATTATGAGTAAAACATCGACCAAGATGGATCCAAATTGATTACAAAGCATACATAGCACATATAAGAACACTGTAAGTAACATAGGGCATATATATTACAATAACATATTTGTCTAGGGCATTTAGAAGGGATAATACACCATCCCCTTTTTTAATTAAATATTCTATAGAGTTCATGGACATAGTGTTTGATGCCACCATATTTAAGGATAGGTACAATAACTATTCAAAATTATAGGGCATCATCGATTTAATGGATATATTTTCATTAGGAGATGATATGACACTCATACATATATAATTCATCAAAGAACTTTTAACTTTCAAAAGTTAAACATTACATTTTTCTACCACTAAACCAGAGGTGATGTCATGCATCAACCTTCTATGGGATTTGTTTTTCTTAGGAAGGATATCATAGGATGATTTCCTTCATCACTTTATAAATATCATATTTGTTATGTACATCTTGGGACCTTACTTCTAAAGGTATTTATCTTTGTGCATACGTGATGCTTATTTTGAGAAACATACACCAATACAATTCAGTGTAAAAATCTCAATCAAGATGGCACTCTCTACGTGGTTACTCCTAGAACAAACCATTATATGGAAGGGGAAGAAATTGAAGGGAGCAATTCTTATTGAAAAATTTAGAATGGGAATATGCATTGGTATGGCACTCCTCAATTGAATCTATAGTATGCTAAGTATCTATTTTTAAATTTTGACTGGATGCCATTTTGCATATGATGATCAACCATGATGTTGTGTATGCCTTGGGTAAGATAATTACCTTTTACCTTAGAGATCAAATAATCAATAAGGATAATCATCCCACACCTTTGAGAAACTTTTATATGATTTTTTATTTACTTGCTGGACTCATGGAAACCTGTTACAAAGAACTTGGAAAATTTTGGACTCTAACCATAGAATATGAGAAGAATAGAATCTATGACCATTATAAATTTATTCATATATATGCCTATACCAATCATATGGTTAGGATATCTGAATACATATATTCATAGGTTTGGCAAGCCATTCATAACTCACTCATGCTTAGGATCAGGAAAAATATTGTAAAGAACTTGGTAGGAAAAGGGGATTATTTCCTTTAAACAAATTTCATAGTAATCATGATTTGGGGGAACAAAGTTAATCCTTTATGTCTTCCAAATTTTATACCAGATAAGCTAGCTAAATAGGAAATCACCTTTTAGCTATGGTGGAGTATTGAAGAGGACCTATCAAAGTAGAAGAAAGTCTTGTCTTTTGGCCACTTTATAACAATTGTAAGAATGGTTTATACCATGAGGAAGCATTTTTTAGAGGTGGGTCAAAAGTGTAAGAGTTATCCTTTTCCCTGTGCTTCCACACAAATATTGGGATCCACATGAGATGATTCAAAAGCACATATAGGGATTCAACATCCCTTAAAACCATGTTCCCTATCCATATGATTATTTTTTTCTTAATGTAAAGTCTTATGAGGATATTTTTGAGAGAGACAGGGTTATTAGACTGAGGAAGATCATTTATGAATGATCCAAGATAACCCCATAGTCATTTCTAGAGAATTAGATATCAAGAAGGCTCTATACAAGGAATGGGAGCATTCTAACTTTTGGAGAGGATAGTTTGAGGAGAAATCAAAAGACCAAGCAACTTATTCCTCCCAAGGACTCCCTTTGAAACTAAATCTAAAATCAATGAAGAGAGATCCTAGGTTTCTTGAACTAAGAATGAGTAGGGGATCCCATCAGTTTGGATTCTAATGAGGATGAATAAACACAAGAATAACTAGTTGTGAGCACCATTCAAGTATCTACTACTATGCCCCATGTATAGATTACTTCATCTATTAGGATAGAAACATTGGAAGTAGTTTCATTAACATCACAAGGCCCCTCCACACAACTAAAGACCCCACTAGTTTATATGAAGAAGCCAAGGACTCCTATAGATAGCCCTTCACTGTGAACATCATAAGGCTTGCATGTTACATTAGAATAGGAAGAGAGGGAAATAATCATGGAAATTAAGGATGATTTTAATGAGGAATTAGAGTTGGAATTATCTAAGGCCTTGAGCCTCCATATAGGACCCATAGCACCAAATTCTCTAGACACTTAACCTTTTTTAATTTTTTGTTTATCTTCTATACCCATTTTAAGCCATGTTTTAGTTTTTTCTATGTTGGAATCACCCAGGGAGAAAAAAATTACACATTAATTACTACCACTTTAATTGATCCACTCCCCACTTCCACTACCACTTCCATCCCACTCACCATGCCAATCCCCTATATCCCTAGTGGCACTTCCACTATTAGAGCCTTAAATAAAAATATGGTGTCTAGGAACGTGGAGACTGCATTAGCCAACTCATAACTCCATGTCTGATCCACATAGATTTTTTCCCATCCCTTCTACCAACTCATCCCAATATACCACCTTGACAAGTTACATCAGGGGAAGGAAGGTCAAGCCAAAATTAATTATAGTCCATCCACTCCCTTATTTTAGAGGAGTAGATTGGTCCAAAACCATCTAGCCTTCCATACCTAACGTCCTTATCATGGCTCAGAAGAAATATCTATATCAAGAGGATATTGAGGTAGAGGTTGTGGTTATAACTTTTGATGTATCATAATTATACATCCATCTATAGCCAATGGATTTAATAAGCAAGGCATCTTAAATGCCTATCTTTAAGATAATCGAGTTTCCCTCTATTTCTATTTTATTCAATCCATAATTTTTTAGTATATAAATGATGCAAAAAGTAAAGGTGGAGGATATTAAAGGTACCAAAATCATCCTTGAAGAAGGGAATGAAGTGTTCATCCTCACTAAGAGGTAGAAAAGACAACCAAGAGAGTCCCTGTACATTGAAAATCTAGCAAACCTCACCCAAGCTCATAAGGATGACATTGTTGATATCCATGAGGGCACATAAATGGCTTGATAGGAGGTAAAGGCCCAAGTTGAGTAACTAAAGGAGTATGAAAAAATAATACACATTCTTGTAGGTATAAAATATAAGTCCAAGAGGCTACCTCTAGATGTTACATTTCATTAAAAGCAATAGAGTCTATGAAGGCAAAAATTCCCCCCATGTGAATAACACCAACCAGTTCTACAATAATTTAATATAGGACATTGCCAAATTGAAAATGCTTATGATATACATACGCAACAAGTTATATATTCATCTGTATTTAATGATGACACTAGAGGCATCTAATGCCTTAAATTTGGTAATCATAAGACAAGAAGAGGCCAAGGAATGGTTGTAGTTAGTTAGGTCCTTGATCCCTAAGTACCAAATTCATGAGGTAAAACTACAAATATTGCATGATTTGAAGTTATCTAAGGTAAAATACCCCACAAGGAAATTAACCAACATGATCAATTTTGATCAGCTTGTAAAAGAAGTAGTGGATAACTATAAATTAAGTCTCTAGGACATAACATTAGATAAGATAGAGGTAGAGTTATGTGCCACAAGGAAAAAAGGTCACTGAAGCTCATATATTTAAGAGTATCTTTCAATTGACCAAGGGAGAATATGAAAGACTCGTCACCTAGGAAAGTAGAATTTATCAACCACCACAACTAGATTTGAATATTATTCAAAAGTAACATGTCATAGCACATAATTATATTAAGATAATGAGTCTAAGAAGAAACAAATTCATGAGGCTTTAACATTTACAACTTATGATACTTCCACCTCAACTACTATGCCAACCAAAGTACATGTAGTGGTTCATACGATGTAACCTTAAGGCTAGGATTTTTTGCATTTATAATTTTATAACTATGGATATATTTATAGTTTGAGCCTTTTTATTATAAAATTGACTTTATATTTTGTACACATACACATGTTGTATAGTTTTAAAATTATAATTTATTTAATTGATAAAAATAGGTTGTCTCTTATATAGTTTTAGACCATAGTTAGAACTACATGTTCTAACTACTTCATGTAATCACCTTGCATGAACTTGGAAGATGAGGTGACCCATTCCCCAAATCTATATATACAATTATAATCCAACTTAGATTTTTTTTAGAGATGTTTTAATACAAGAGAAGCATAAATTTTGATCATCACTGAAGTGTTTCAGTATTTATTTCCAATTTCTCTACAATTAATTGTTATTTCCATGGTTGTGTGTTTCAATAATCTTTAGTGTGTATTAATTTTTAATATACTCTTGATTATTTTGATTGATATGCTAATATTTAGATGTTAAAAAACTAATGAAATATTGGTAAACGTGTTGATTAATATAGTTTATTTCAATTTGATTCGTATTTTTATATGTGTACTAGTTATTTCATTAGTGTAGTTTTCTATGTGTGCAATATCTACCTTAGATAATTCATAAGCCTGAGCTAGGTTTTTAGACATTTTGATTAGGACATATTATTATATTTTGGTATTTGTGTTTCTGGTTCAAATATTTTTCCCAATGGATTTTGGTCTTTGAAATTATTATTTGGGACTTTGGGTCTTGAGACTTTTTTGTTTGAATTTTTTGCATCAAACATTTTGTGAGAATAAATTTTCTGAATGACTTGTGTGAACAAGAGTGGATTTCCCCTTCAAGTTATATCCTAGGAGATACATTTCAAATAGAGAAAAGAGTGGATTTATCCTTCATGCAATAATTATAATTTTCCTTTACATAGAAGGCACTA
This sequence comes from Torreya grandis, assembly GCA_037957365.1. Classification (NCBI taxonomy): domain Eukaryota; kingdom Viridiplantae; phylum Streptophyta; class Pinopsida; order Cupressales; family Taxaceae; genus Torreya; species Torreya grandis. Next base: position 603,298 of record JARHVA010006924.1, on the reverse strand, counting down.
CTAGATGCCTTAGATGAAGCAGTCTAGGATGTGAAGGGGTACATCAAATAGTAAATAAGAACCCAAAATTACTTTAAATTTTCACCCCCATAATCAAATAGCATAATAACATCTAAAAATTTAGAACAAATAAGACAAAGTTAATCTTGTGTAGGCACAAATTCAAATTTGGTGGGAGCCTTTATGTAGATTTTACATAGACCCAAATATAAATATGCTATAGACATAGTTTAAATTTTATTCTAAGGCTTATTCCTGTTTATTAACATGACCAAACCTTAGTCTAAATATCCATGATTGGTCTATTTTATGTCTGAGACCCCATTTTTTCCTTTCTTAATCTATATGTAAAGTCCTTTTGTTATGTTTCCAACTATTGGGTTTTATATTTTTGACTTATATTTTTCAATATTTTGTTCAAGAATTCCTTTGAGACTTATGAAATTTATGAATTCTTTCATACATTTTATCTATAACATATTTCCCACAACAATTTTTTTTTATAAATTACTCTTCAAGATTTTTGAATGTACCCTTCAGGGTTTTTGAAAGAACCCTAAGGGCTTTTTTGGAAAGACCCTTCAGACTTTTTTCCTAGTCACTTTTCCCTTTTGAAATGACCCATCAAAAATTTTTCATTGGAATTTTTTTCCAGCACACAAACCCTGAAATAATCCCATAATAATCTTGCCCATGTAATTTTATCAAAACAATGACCCCAAGTGCACATACCCTTCGAGATTTTTGCAACTTAACCTTTGGTAGTTTTATCAAGGATAATTTCCCTACATAATTTCCTTTTGGCCTTTTCTATATGTCCATTTTTCCTTCATTATTACCCTTCAACATTTTTTAAATGGCCCTTTGATCTTAAGACTCAAAATTCAAGACTTTTGTCCCAGGCCCTTTCCCCAATGAGAAGTGCCCTTTAGACCTTTTGAAAGTGCCCTTCTGCCTTTTTTTCGTAGATCCTTTGGGATTTTTGTCATCATCACTTTGGCCTACAAAATGATTAACCTAAGATAATTTCCCTGAGACATTGATTTCATCAAAAAAAAATATGGCATGGTTATTTTATCATATTGAAAATTTTAATCTATGTCACTTCGTTTAAGCTTTTATATGTTCCCAAGCCCTAACTTTAATATTTTCTATTGTCTATAGGAACCAATCTGAATCACTACCAATTGAAATTTTCCAATTTGGAGATCATCCACACTTGTTTTGGTTGTACATTATTCCAAAATCTCATTTGGATTAATGTACATTTTTTTATATGATCATGGTTTTACCCCTTCCAATGTTGTTATGAATTGTTTCCTGTGTTTCTATATTGCAGGTTCAATGTAATTTTATTTGGAAATGAACATGCTTGGGTTATTTCAAAGGTATCTCTTAGGAGATACTTATAAGGGCCTTATAATGCCTTTTATATTAATTTAAAAGGTCCTTTTAATGGATTTTATATAACTATGGCACCTTTTTATTTGGTAAGAACCCTAATACACATGATTGTAATTTTATTTCGAAGTATCTCCTGGGAGATACCTTGAACATGCACATGATTGGAATATTATTTAAAGGTATCTCCTAAGATTTACCTCAAAGGTCCTTATAATACATTCCATTTTGATTGAAAAGGTCCTTGTAAAGGATTTGATATAACCATGATAATTTTTTATTTGGCAATAACCATGATGCACACTCTTAGAATTTTCTTTCAAGATATCTATTAGGAGACACCTTGAACATGCACACTATTTGGAATTTTATTTCAAGGTATCTCCCTTGAAGGCCCTTATAATATGTTCCATTTTTATTTAAAATTTCCTTGTAAAGGATTTTATATAATTATGGCACCTTTTTAGTTGGTAAGAACCTTGATGCACATGATTGGATTTTTTTTTGAGGTATCTCCTAGGATATACCTTGAACATACACACAATTGGAATTTTATTTCAAGGTATATCCTAGGGTAAAAAAAAGGGCCTTAGAATACCTTTCATTTTGATCTAAAAATTACTTGAAAAGGATTTCATATAACCATGATAACTTTTTATCTGGAAAGAACCTTGATGCACACTATTGGAATTTTCTTTCAAGATATCTCCTAAGAAATACCTTGAACATGCACATGATTGGAATTTTATTTCAAGGTATCTCATAGGAGATACCTATAAAGGCCTTGGAATACCTTTTTTTGTTGATTTCATAGGTCCTTTCAATAGATTTTATATAACCATGACACCTTTATATTTGATAAGAACCTTGATGCACATGATTGGAATTTTCTTTCAAGGTATCTCTTAGGAGATACCTTAAACATGCACATGATTAGAATTTTATTTCAATGTATCTCATAAGAGATACCTAAAAGTTCATTTTAATACCTTCCATGTTGATTACAAAGGTCCTTGAAAAGTATTTGATATGCCATGACAAACTTTTATTTGTCAAGAACCCTGATGCACACTATTAGAATTTTCTTTCAATATATCTCCTAGGAGATACATTGAACATGCACACAATTGGAATTTTATTTCAAGGTATTTACTAAAATATACATTGAAGGTCCATGGAATACCTTATATGTTTATTAAAAATTTCCTTTCAAGGGATTTGATATAACCATGACACCTTTTTATTTGATAAGAACCCTGATCTACATGATTGGAATTTTATTTTGAGGTATCTCTTAGGAGATACCTTGATTATGCACATAGTTATAATTTCATTTCAATGTATCTCCTAGGATATACATTGAAGGTCCTTGTAAGACCTTATATTTTTATATCAAATGTCTTTGTAAATGATTTGATATAACCATGATAACTTTTTAGTTGGCAAGAACCCTAATGCACATTATTGGAATTTTATTTTGAGATATCTCCTAGGAGTTACCTTGAACATGCACATGATTGGAATTTTATTTCAAGGTATATCCTAGGAGATACCTTGAAGGTCCTTGGAATACCTTAAATTTTGATTTCAAATGTCCTTGCAAGGTATTTTATATAACCATGACACCTTTTTATTTGATAAGAACCTTGATGCACATGATTGGAATTTTCTTTCAAGGTATCTCGCAAGAGATACCTTGAACATGCACATGATTGTAATTTTATTTCAAGGTATCTCCTAGGAAATACCTCGAAGGGCCTTGGAATACCTTAAATTTTTATTACAAAGGTCCTTATAAAGGATTTGATATAACCATAACTTTTTATTTCAAGGTATCTCCTAGGAGATACATAAAATGGCCTCTGAATACCTTCCATTTTGATTTAAAATGTCCTTACAATGGATTTGATATAACCATGGCCATTTTTATTTGGGAAGAACCCTAATTCCAACTCTGATTGCCTACAAAAATGATGCATGGCACTCCCATAACCAACCAAAATTTGAAGGACCCACCCAAGAGCTCACCGCAAATAGAAAATATGCCATGTGGAAAGTTTATTTATCAAACAATTTGTTCTTTTATTTTGAATACAAACATGTCTTGGTATCTTCTAGCTAAACCTTGAGATCATTGATAAATTTCTCATCCTCTTTAGCATATTTCTTCAAAATACATATTTGATTTTCAATTTACTTGATCATAGCCTTCCACTATTGATTATCTTTCTTCAACTATTTATCTAGCTTTGTACCTATTTAGAATATCCTTCAAGCTATTAAGCTTCCTCTAAAGGACCCACTCTGATACCAATTGTTAGAGGTACAATCACTAAGGAGGGGGTGAATTAGTGAGCCTTGATAATCCAACCTCAATTTCCAAAGTCTTTCAAAATCTTAATTAATTACCACAATAATTTATGAAGCATACACATCATTCATAGTAATTAACAAGAGAGATAATGCAAGATCAAGAACATAAAGTTAGTTATACATGGGAAACCACCTTAAGGAATAAAACCAAATAGAACCTATAATTGGACTACTATCTTATAATAACAAAAACTAGTTTAGACCAGTTACAAATAATCAAGGAACTACCATCCCTTATTTAGTGAGACTATAATCCCATAAGGTTCTACTACACCTATTTATCTAACCAACCATAAAAACTAGAATTTTAGTGAGTTTCACCTTGCGAAGATGCAATAACTATATTAGATGTTGAATAACCACAATAACACCTATGAACAACTCTAACTTTTAACTAATGTCTTCAACACCTGATGATGGAACTATGATTATCACTCTTCACCATTGGCAATAACTCTATCACCCAACACACCTTGTTGGCCAAATCACATTACATAATTAAACCAATACACAAAGATCAATTAGGACACATTACATATCCAAACTAACCCCACTCGTCAAATATACACACTCAATACATCTAAAGCCACTTTTTGGATCACTCTTTAATCCTTAGTAACAAATCTATCAACACATCAAAAACATGACCAAATGGTCATACACATATTACATATATTGATCTACTACTTAGATTAACTACCAAGCTCACTCAAACATCAACAATCCTCGACTCACACACAAGGCATCCAAACCATCCTTTTGGATGAACCTATAACTCTTCACTCATACTCAGCCTACAAGATCACTATTATGACATCAAATGATCATAGTCACCATTTTTTGCCTCTATGTATGCTCAATCAACTCCAATAGAGACATTGTACATAAGAATGCTATGAATGGATACATATTCAACTTATTAATATTTGTTCATACTAAATATGGATTGGTACCACATTTAAATTCTACACAAATAATCCTCATGGAGTTGAGATCACTTTTTAATAGCTAATTCATCATGAGACATCTAAACAACATCAAAATAAGCTCAAATATCCTTCTCAGGTCACTTGTAGAATACATTATAGCACATTGTCAAATTTTGAGCTCAATATCTTTGAGTATAATAAAATTTAGATCATCTAACTAGGTTTAATTATAAGTGCAATGGAGTCCTCTACAACTTTGTTTTTTACTCCATCAATATAGTCATCTTGGATCAAAAGTTATGGATGAAATACAGAGCACTCATTTTTTCCTTTATAAATTTGAATATTCAAATTTAGACTAGGGAATAATTTGATCACAAAAATAAGACAAAATACCCTAGACTTATCCATATATGGAAATGGTGACATCAACAAACTGCCTACTTAGATTTCTTGCCACTAGACTAAAATCTCTAGATAAAAATAATGATCAACAAGATGAATTCCAATCACTTTCATATTTATTATAATCACCCTAGACACCCCATAGGGTCTCTAAAACATGTCCATACCAATGATATAATCCATAAAATTCCTCCCTTAATTAAACACTAAAGAACCATGTAGGAATATTGAGGCTCATTGAAGCACACTTTGTCATTATCATTCTAACACACATGACACCTTATCAACAACATTGATCACCTTGGAGACATCATTAAAAAACCTAAAAAAATTTACACCTCATTTTTAATTAAAAAATAGTTGTTACCAAAATTAATATAAGGAGTCAAAGAATTCAAGAGTTTATCTGTAGTGTTCTCTTGTGTGTGTTTTCTAATTTTAAATTCTCATGCTTTTAGATGGATAATAGATTGTTTAATGCAAGCTAATCTGGTAATAACACACATTAAGTTATGGAATTTGGAGGATACCTTAAGGATCCAAACTTAGTTGAATATTCAATTCCATGAAATCTTCAACTACAGTTATTTAAGGGACTCAAAAAATATGTTGACAGTCAAGACATTAAAGCAATAAGGTCTTGCATATTTTCAAAGTTTATAGGATATTATTATGTTTAAAGAATCATTTTATTTTATTCCTTAATATTTTCATCACAACATCTAATAGGTTTAGTAATTGATCCTAAATTCACATATTCAGAGGATCTAGCCTCACAACTAGATGTCTAGTCTAGATATAGGCATCCCACAACCTAGATCATTCCAATGTCTAGATATGAATTAGAATTGAGTAGTCTAATTTCAACTCGGTGCTATATTGTTGGATAATATAAGTCAAAGGAGATCTGTTGATTTTTTGGTTGCAAGGATTTTTTTTTCTTCCCTACCTTACTCTCTTCATTTGAAATTTTTTAACATGAATCACTTTATATTAATTCTCATTATGTATATCCATTTGTTTTTTTGTGAGTTTGGGCTTATATTATAAAATAAAAAGTAATTTATATCATAAAAAATTAACGTATATTATATCACTACCATATTCTTATTGTCCCTATAGCAAGGTCTATTTATAAACTACAACATGGTAAGTTGTAACCAAATAATCTCTCCAACAAAAATAAGTGAATCCCAAAGGTGTCACTAACATTTTACCATTGTCCCTATAATTTGATAAATAATATTATGTTGTTCACATTACATCCTTGACATAGACACACATCAATGGTCTAGAATGACTTGATGATGAATTTGAATATTCTCAACCTGCTATTTCCTATCATGCACTTTTAGGTATTAGTACTCCAAATATTAAAGTGGTTAGTTTCCTCAAGAAATAGAAGTTGACTATATTTATTTACTCTTGGAGTACACACAAATTCATCAATAGTAAGTTGGATACTCAATTGGGCTATTTCACTTACCCAAATCCAAACTTTTAAATCCTAATTATAGGTGGGGGTATAGTAAATAATTTTGGTAAATTCCATAGCATAAAGCTATTGGAGACTACCTATTATTTTATCTTATGATTTTTTTTTAAAAAAAAAATTATGCTTTTTATTATTATGGATGGGACTAACATTTTTTTTGGATTGTAATGGCTCACTAGTTTATGCACAATTGAGATGAATTTTGGGTAACTATTCATGCTCATTCACTTAGAAGGAAGGGCTTTGAACTACATGGTTTATTGGCTAAATCTATGTAATTAGTTATTTTTCACCAGATGATGGAGATGATAAAAAGGTAAAAATTAATTATTATTTGATTATTTTACATATAATTTAAACCAAACAAGGAGTTTACCATATTGAATTAAAATTGATGGAGTCTACACATTTTTGTCTTATACACCCACTTGACTCCTTTGACCTCTTTTCCTTTTAAAACAAGCTCGACACACATTCTACCTAGGCCAACCTAGGGTCTCCCTGAGCTCGACACACCTTAAAAGTTATATTATTTTTTATTAAAATTTGATTGAAGTATATATAGGCAGAGCATTTGGAATTATATTTATTGTATTTCTTTATAAAATTTTAGTGTTACAATTTGAAAAACCTATTTTCTCAAACAATAAAAATATGTGTGTTCCTTAAACAGAAGGTTCACTGACATCATAGTTGGGCACACTCCAGTAGGGAAAAAATATTATATAATATAGGTAGACTATCTGAATCCTAGTGATTTACTAACATATTAAGGTGTAAACCAATGAATAAAAGGGCCAAGTCAACACAAATAAATTGCACATTTTAGATAGAATAAAAAATATATTGAACACTATTAAGATTAAATACATGACAATAAGGATTTCTACACACTTTAGATAGAGTAAAAAATATATTGAACACTATTAATATTAAATACCTAAAGACAAGGATTTGCAAAAATGATAGTAATAAATATGGTCAACACTTCAAACACTCTACAACCTGCTCTATTCTGATCTATCAACATTCTATAGTGTATGTTAAAAAAATTAAGAATCTGTAGGAATATAATATATCTAGTTGGACATGTTTGGAAGTTTTTTGCTCCTCTTAAAAATGTGTGAATATTATATGAACCCTATTTTACAAAGTAGATTTGAATTTTAAATTTTTTGGGGACTCCCACCTATTTCTGAATGCAAATGCACCTTGGGAATAGTCAAGTCAAATTAAAATGATATTTATATATATTATATTAAAATATATAATATTCATTTAAAATATATACTAGAAATATATATTATATAATATAATATAATATTATGATATTATATATTATATAATATATTTTACTATTATTATTAGTATTATTATATAACATATATGTTAATATAGTTTATAAATCAAATTATTATTATATATTTTAGTATGATATATTTAATATAAAATATATAATTTATATATAATATTACTTAGTTTAATACACACACACACACATTCACATGCATACACACATATCATGACATACAATGTATGTATATATGTATTGGTGAGAGGGGTTATGTAAAGTGAAGGAGTGTAAAATTATAATTGATAGTTAAACCTAGTAATTTCAAACGCTTGACAATGTCAAAATATTAATGAAGTTCATCTTTAAAGATAATTGTGGGTGCAAACCGATTGGGATCAAAATCACTATTCAATGATTTAGTCTATGATGGCTTATATTCTATGTGTAAATAAATAACCTATTAGCATGTAATATCTATGTCAAAAATATAACTCCCTTGGTTTTGATCAGGGTGCATCTATATTCATTAGATAAGGAGCTCAATTATGGCTGATCATGTTTTGTCTTGGTGATTACAATGGAGAAATTTCTTTTGTTACAATGGCACTAATAAAATTAAAAGTGACCAAGAGGAATTTTAGGTTAAAAAATTGGATAAAAATTTGAAGTGGACATATATGTTACAAAGACACCATCTATTCCATTGCATAGATCATATAGCACCATAATTGGTTTACATCAAACTCAATTAGAAACACCACAATAATTGGTTTACATGAAATCCTTCTCCACATCTAATTTAAGCTCCATTGCATAAATCACCATAGGATCTACACTAGTGTGGTTGAGTAGTAGTTTTATTTGGACCATCTCCATATCCACTCTCATAAGCATTAGTATGGGAAAATTGGCTCATGTGTTACACAAGGGTTTCAAAAAGTGTGTTAAGTGCATGTAAACTATCAATATTTACAACCTCCTTCATTATAGAGGGGATTATCTCAAGATAAATTAGTTATTTGATAGATATTCTCATAGGTTGGTTAGGCACATGATATGTACCCAACTTATCCCATCGAAAGCTTGTTTATTAGACATAAGAAATTTTAATAATAAAATTAATAAAGAATTTTATTTAGGATATTAAACTTGCATTAAATTTTTCTCATAAAATATGAAGTAACCTCATTATTTTTAGAAGGTGGGACATCATAACCATTAACCATTAGTCCCAAAAAAAAATTCTCATCAATGAATGGTGGCAATAGTGGATTGGGAAATGTTTAAAGTACATTAGAAGTGGCACATAGGTTTTTGGATTACTGAATAATGAGAATGTTTTAATTTTTTATCTCTCAAACTAACCACTAAAATTTTTACATAATCATACTATAGTAATTACATCTCTCTATATATTAAGATTCCCATAAATCAATTTCAAATGTTACCATTTAATAAAATTCACCTACGTAAGTTAGGGGTCCAATGCTAGGAGATTATTGATTATTTTTAAGTGTGTGATACTAAGAAATTATAGGATTATTTTACCTAATTTTTACTCCTACATTCTTTAAAAAAAAATTCAATAAACGTTTCTCAAAATAATTATGAGTATTTTACTTAAAAAATTTATTTAACAATAAATAAATATATATGATTGGATACAAAACTATAGTTGGAAACAATGAATTCATATTATATGAAATAAAATGTTTCTAGCATTATATTAAAAAAACTACATCTCACTTTAGGTTAAACAACCTATATAGGAAAGTTTATAGATGTGGGACAAAATGCAGTTTGTAAAGCAACCTTTAGGATTTTAGAAGCTGACTCTTTGTAGAATTTTAGGGGTGAAAAAGGATAGAAGAAAGGAAAACAAATCACATGGGAATTAAATCTAATCTAAAGCAATGCACTAAGATATTTGAAAAATTAACCTATAATTTTGAAAAATATATTATATCCTAAATCATCATAGACCATAAAGGAATATAAAGCATGAACTAAAGTTTATTATGTGAGTAAAGACAAAAACTATAGAAGCAGAAGATAACAATAGTAGATAGAGATAATTTTTCAATCCAAATAATATAAAACATCACATCCTCATAGATGGAGAATATATATATATATATATATATATATATATATATTATATATATATATATATTCTCCATCTATGAGGATGTGATGTCACAAGGGCACATACAAATCATCAAATCACATCCGTGAGGTGCACCTATTAAGGTTGTAGAATGAAGAAGTTCGCTAATTGTCACTACTCCTAGTCTATTACAATGGATAGTTATCATTTTTTTGTATTTATACTTTTATAAATAGGTACATAAAATACATGAATCTTAGTAACTAAGCATTAAAAAAATAATACAAACAATGCCATGGTATACATGAGTCAAAAATACCCTTATCCATGAAAACTGATGAACACATCTCCAACTCACTTTACAACACCCACAGTTAGAAACACCAAGAAACACATCTCATAATCAAACTTAAAAATTTAATTTAGTAATCAAATTATCATTTTAGTCTTGTGAATTAGAGAAATAAACTCACTTGGATAGATATTCATTGGTGCTTTATCTTAATTTAAATTTGTTCAATAGAATAATTGCAGGTCACTAATTTAAATTGTAGCTCAAAAGACTTGGTGGTTAACTAAAATTTGATGCTCTTTTTATAAAGTAGAACATAATCAATTCCTTTGTATAATTTGTATGTAATATAACAGTTTGTATACTTTTTATAACCAATTATGAGGGATACTAAAAATTAATAATTTACATTACTTTAAATTAACTGATTGTCCATCTACTTTACTGCCAACTGCCCCATTCCAAGTGTTATCTACAATATCAAATTTTATGCTTGTGACATGATTTAAACTTCCTGATATGTGATTAAAATTTTTAATATAATTCCTCCCTAACATAATAATGTTTCATATATTTTCTCTTCAAAGTAATCTACCAAATCTGCTTTGCACATGGTGAAGCACTACAGAGTATTAAATATATACCTGTGATGGCATTTACCTATTTTTTGTTGTTATGTGGCATTATAAAATGTTAAAGGCATAAAAATTCATTTAATTTTGTTAAAAATTAAATATTATTTCTATACCATTGACAATATATAGATATATTAGAATTTATATAATCTTGATAAATGATGTTTTTGTGATTATTGTATTGAAATATTTTTTTCAAGAGTAAAGTTACTTGGATTACAATTTCGTATTTAAATTTAATTGGTTTTACATTTATGTGATTTGACCCTATAAATGATGATTTTCAAATTAGTTAACTACATATCCAATTGATAATGATGCATGGATCATTTACTTCCATTAATAAAAATGCACCTTTTTTTATGGAGAAGGGATACATGATTTAACCTTGCTGATATGTGACTATTTAATTTAATGCCCATTGCCTACCAAACATTATTAATGTTTGATATATTTTCTCTTTGAATTAATATGTTGTGCACATGGTGAATCATTGTAGATTTTTAAATCGATACTGGTGATCACATTTTGTACCCCATAATGTTAAAAACCATTTTCATGTGATGTGGCATTATACACTATGTTAAAGGCATAAAAAATCATTTAATTTTATTAAAAAAATATTATTATTTTTGTACTTTTAATAATATATAAAATGTATTGAAATATATTATATTGAAATTATATAATATATAATATTGATTTATAACCAATATTAACATATATAATTAATTAGTTTAATACATAAAAAATTATGATATATATGATAATATGTCAATTATATTTATTTAATAACAAATATAATATATGTGTGTGGGGGGGGGGGATAAGAGAGGTTATGTAAAGAGAAAGAGTGTAAATCAACAATTAAACCTACTAGTTACTCCAAACCCATGACATTGATGTCAAAATAGGTTCATCTTAAGAATAATTGTGGACACAAACTTATCAGAATCTGAATCACCATGCAATTATTTAGTCTATGATGGCTTACATTTTTTGTTCAAATAGATAGTTTTAGACACCAAAATTATGTCACACACACATGTGTAACTCCCTGTGTCCAAATCCCTTTTAGCCTATTTTTCAATAATAACCACTAGCCTCTCTAACCCATGGTTTTACCCCTCACACATTTAATTAATTTAAAATAATTAATTAAGTTAATTAAAAAACCCTTTTTGCCACCTTACCTAGCCACCTCACCCTCTAACTAATTCTCACTTGATGAGTCACCTCAAAACTTGGTCCCCTCATCCTAACTACCCAAGACTTATTCTCACTTTAAAACTAAATTCCTAATCAACTACCTCATTCTTAACCTCTTATTTTTACCATTTTATAATGGGTTCCACACTTGGCATGAAGATTAATATAAAATAGGCTAAAAATAGTAAGCTTTAAATATTGTAGGGCCACCAACATTGATCAACCAATGATCCATGTTAGCGAGATCATCGATGTCAGTGATATAAGCCAAACTCCAACTTGAAGTTTAGGTTAGCAGAAATAAAGAAAATGGATTCTTACTTGTATTCAAGCTCTTAACATTAAATTTTTGACATCCTAGATTATTTTCATCTTGTGTAAGTCAATCATGATTAGGAACTAAGCTCTTGAGGACCAACAACACTCGCTTGTTCTCTCTGTTCAGGGCATCAATTTGGGTTACCTGATAGGGACCATCAATTTGGCACTTATCATTCAATGACCACTGTAGCTAAGCACATCACTTATTTTGTAGGTATTTTAAGTATTTACTTTGCTATCACTTCATATCTATTGTTCATTACTTTATACACTCCTGACCAAATCCTTGTGAGGGGGTTACAAAGTTTCCTTACTTTTTTCCCCTTGACTTGACACAACAAACCTCTGATTAGATCTACCCAAACCATAATCTCTCTCGTAACTCTCCCCAACCTCCCAAACATGATCAAAACCATTTCCCAGACCCTAAAAACCCTTCTGTAAGCTCTTAGGCAATTATTACCCCTATCTACCTTGGTAACCTAACCAACATCGGCCACCTTATCCACTAACCTTGATAGTATAAATGATATTGATTTCTCCCCTACTAACATTGGTGACTATGGATTCCCTAACCTTTTCAAAATCTACCCAAAAAACTCCTAAAATATAAATAAAATACAACACCTACACCTTGTCACTCTCTATTGCACTCAGGTTGTGAATAATTGTAACATTATTTATCTTTCTCTCTATCTTTACTTTACCTCTCTTTAGTTATTTATTACTCTTTTGTCTCTCAAAAGTGGACTATCATCTCTAAGTAAGTTTCACACTTCCTAGAACAAGCACATAGCTTGGCAACCCATTCATTTATCTGATAACAAACATTTTGTGGTAGTGATTTCTTACTTGTAGTAGTCCTCCCCAGCCAAAGAGGAGTGCTCATAATGTCTAGATATGATGTGAAAACCAATCCGGGGTCATTCTAATCATTTATCCCTATCATTATTTTTTATTTTTCCTTTAGACTTGAAATAAATGTGCTCATAATGTCTAGATATGATGTGCAAACCAATCCGGGGTCATTTTAATCATTTATCCCTATCATTCTTTTTTATTTTTCCTTTAGACTTGAAATAAACAAAATTTAGTGACCAAATTCTCTTTTTACTATCTGATTAAGGCATAAGCCAACATGAGACTAAAAATTAATCTCTAAGACTTAATAGTTGCTAATTGTATATTCCTTTTCTACTTCTCTATTTCCTTCTTTATTTTGGAGTTGGTAAGGATGTTTTCCTATTAATTCACAAAATTGAATTTTTAATAATCAGTTTGTATAACTTGTTAACTCAAGTTTTTTGAGTGTTCTTCCTTCTTACATAGACCTCTTACATCCACTATTTTACCTAGTTTCAACTTCTAGTTTTCTAAAACATCAGATTTTCCATCTTCTAATATATCATAGTGACTGACATTGGTTAACTCTATCGGCAATGGTAAATTTTACCTATCAACATCGGTTAATCCACCAACATTGACAAACTATTTCTACCAATGTCGGTCAAGTGACTAATGTTAGTGATTGTGTAATTTTCATTTACTCAAAACATCAAGCTAAAATAACCCACTTACCCACACTCAAACCTAGTTTCTCCTTATTTTATCACTAATACAGGGTAGTAAAACTATTTATACTTCCTCTTTCATGGTATTGATTGGAGTTCAAGCCAAAATTCTTGTTGATTATGCAAGCTAACAACCACTTTAACCTTCCCCTTTCACTTTTGATTATGTCACAGAGCATACTTTAGATATAGAGCATACTCCCTACCCTAACCAAATTTCCATTATGCCTAAGAAAGATCAATATTTTACTAAATTTATTGATCATAAAGTGGTATCCCTTCAACATTACCTTACTATGAGCTGAACCCATAATTCTTTGAGTGACCCAATCTATGGTATGCCAACCTCTCTAATAGAGACAAATTTAGTTTCATTTACCTCCATTATTTTCACCATGGTTATCCAAACCACCACTTTGATGAGTAACCCAACTATAAACAATATCCAAAGTTTAGCATCACCAACTGCCCAATCCCACCTAAACCCTATTGTGACTTCCCTACTTTCAAAACCAAAACCAGTTCAATCAAGTCTTACCCCATTTTAGAATTTAGTGGTACCTATTCCATCTACCCTCATTCCTATAATTACCTTAGTTATGACTCACCCTTCATAAAGTCTAACCATGCCAATAATCCAACCTGTAATAACAACCAACCAAAGCATAGTCTCTAACCTAATAGGACATGCCCCTTTTCTTTTTGCACCCCAACCTATGAATCATTATCCTTATGTTACCCGAACACAACCTCAAAAATCTATTTCATATGCTCCCTCTACTTCCTATCAGGTTCCCTATAATTTAGGAGGTATCCCCCAAACTAATCTCCCTCTAGACCTCATTAAGATGTTGATGGACAAGATGTCTAATCTAGAGACATCCATTTCTAGTTCAAAGAATGTGTTATCTTATGATCAGATATGCAATGAACCCATCCATCCTTTTATGCCTATTCACCCTTATCCAAGCCAATGGGAACTCCCTAAATTTACTCATTTCCAGATTAAAGAGGACCCATAATAACACTTGTGAGAATTTAGACATGATTGTTATTTAATATGGCATGATGATGTGTTACTGCTTCACACTTTCCCTATGTCTCTTTTAGGTTCTACCTTGGATTGGTACAGCTCTATACCTTAGCACTCCCTTTTCTCATTTACCTAACTCACACAAATATTCTTGGACCATTTCTCTATTAACATTTCTAAAAAAATTTATATAATAGACCTTTATTCTATCAAATAATTTGATGATGAGTCTATTGTAGATTTTGTCACTTGTTAGAAAAGCTTGATCAGTCAACTCTCCTTTTCCTTACCCGAACCTGAGCTTATTGAGATCTTCTTGAGGGCATGTGCTAAGCACATCTCATTCACACTCTAGGTACAAACTTTTCATAGATTAGATGAGGATTTTATAATGGCATAAAAAATCAAGATTTGTGCTATAGATGAAGGCATATCAAATGACTCATCCTCCTCTAAAAATTCTCCTTCTAACCAAAAATATAAAGGCTCCACCAATGCAATGGTTATTATGTCAACCTTATCCACAACCACAAACCAATCAAATTTTTTGACTTCCCAAAATCTGACCAAGCAATTCTGACAATGATATGAACAAAGATAATACACTCCCATTAGGGAGTCATACACATCCATTTTGGAAAAATTATTAAAACAAGGTGTCATAAACCTTCCTTAAATAAAACCTCATATACAATTTGACCCTTCCCATCCTATCCCAACTTGGTATAAGAAAGATGAGTTTTACAGTTACCATCGAGTTAAAGACCACAATTATAATAGATGTAAGACATTCAAGAACATTGTTCAAGACATGATTGATAGAGGTGATCTCATCTTGGATAATCTTAATGCACCCCCTATTCAAAGCATGGATGTGTTTAAACACCCTTTTCCTAACCATTCACCTAATCAAAATATTGTTCTGACACAACTAACTTAGGTGATCATAATATCTATATGGTTAATATGGTTTTTCCTTTACCTCTAGTTCCAACTCCCCTTCGACAGGAGACACCCATTTCATTGAATCCTCCCCCACAGTCAATGGAATTTGTTTTTCCCATTCTTTCTCCTCAAGTAGAAGAACCTATTTCACCCATTCTATGCCCTCATGAGGAAGAGCCTCCTTCACCACTTCTTTTTCCATATGAGGATCCTATAATGCCAATTCCTTTTGCACCAATATTACCTATCCTCTTACCACTTAAATACCACACCCTACCCATTCCTTAACAACATGTTGAAGCGAAAATCATTATTGTATTATAAAATCTTGATTAACCTTCTTCACCTACCTTTCCTCCACCTATATAGAGTATCACCCCATCCACTCCACCTTTGCACTTAGAGGAGTCAATATTATCTACTCCCATAATAGACGAGAGACCTATTGTGCCTACTACAATTATACCACTCCTACCCTTATTTCACCTATGGAGGATCATAATTTACCTATGCCTTACCCACATGTTGAGGGATCCATAATACCTATGCTTTACCCTCTTGAGGATCCTTCTTCACCTACCTCCCCTTCACTCATGGCAGACTATGTCTCTTCTCCCATCTCTATCAAAGAGGACCCTGTTGCGGTTCTTTCTCATCTTTAGCCTGAAGTAGTAGAAACCAATAATTTCCCTCTTTCCCAAAAACCTTATCCTTCTAAATAAATAAATGTAATGCCTACATCAACTTCACCTAAACCCTTCTCACGTTTGTGTAAAGTCTATAATTTATTGACTCCATGAAGTTAGATCATGCGACATTTTAAGACTGATTTAAAACTCCTTATCCAACACAATGAATGTCAAAATTTACTACCAATCCTTTCACTACCCTTTACCCTAAGGTCTTTGATAAAGCTATATATTCTTCACTAAAATCACCTGACATTTACCCATCTATGTCAGAACCCTCACCCTCATAGGAATCTACCACATTAAAGTAGATCAGGCCCTTAGGTGTATGATTCATCTATAATTTAATTCTTATATAGGTGAAATTAAATTTAAATCCTCAACCAAAAGTTAGCATTTCATGAATTGAATTACAAAAAATGTTAAGATTCCTAGATCTCATCAATCCCTTCTTCAACCCTCAACTTTACCATCCATTTTACGATGACACCACTCTACTTTAGTTGAAATATTACCAACCCAAGAAAAATAAAAGGTTAAGTTACCTCCACTCCTAACTTTACCATCTGGTAGGCCTTTCACATCTTACACTAATAAAGTGACAACAAAACATGTAACTCTACCATCACCAAACAAAGCATCATGTAAAATTACCTTTTCAACACTGAAACACAAGAAGGTGTCCACTCATATTATCACAAGTGTGAGCCTAGGTACAGGATCTCAAAGCTTTTTCCTATGTCAGTTATTGCAATATTCCATAACAAATCTTCCTCCCATTAAGCCTTATAGTCCTCTTAGAATGAATCCATCTTGGTTTAATGATACAAAAGTGTGTTTATATCATCATTCACCTAGACACAATACTGAGAGTTGTAAAACCCTCATAGTAGTCATTTAGCAACACTTTGATGTCAACACTCTCTTCAATGATACTCCCACTAACCTTCAAGATATTATACCTTTGGAATCCATAGTTCCTCTTACTATTCTACCTAAATTCAAACCCAAAGATGTGGTTGTAACCCCTTTACCACCTCCTTTACCTGTATTTTAGATCAACATAGTTAATGTGGCCACATGGTCACAAAACTAAAAGATAAAGCTAAAAAAAAGGTCACTACTCCTTGATCTCATCCCTTCACCAAAGACACTTCTCCTCCTAATCCTAAGATTTCCATCTAGTGTGTTCCTAAAACAACATGTTCAGATGTTATTCAAAGCTCAATGGTGAAATAGCTTCACCAAACTCCTATGAAAATGTCTTTGTATGAGTTAATCCAAAACTTATCCCAACACCATCAAGCTTTGATTAGTGCTTTGTAAGTGATTGAGGTATAATCAAATTATCCCCAGCCTCTTACATATTTGGTCAACTCCCTTAATTCCATCTCCCTGATTTGTTTTAGCGATTCATAAATTCCACTTCAACACCTTGAAGATTAGGATTTTGTCATTTTTATTACCACACATATTGATCAAACTCATGTCAAGAGAGTCATGATCAATGGGATAGATAGTATTAATATTATTTCCACTCATGCCTACAAACAACTAGCTATTTTTGACAATTACATGTCTCAAACTGATGTGGTACTCCACTCCTTTAATGATACCACAAATACTATGATTGGCACTATTATCTTACATATCCATGTTGGTCCCTACACTATTCCTAATATCTCTTATGTTGTGAAAGGAGACTTCCAATATAACATAATACTTGGATGACCTTGTATACGAGTTATGACATGTGTACCCTCAACATTGCACCATTGTGTCAATTTTAAACATGATGGACAAGTACATGTTATACCTACTGACCCACCTCCATTTAAAAAATGCAACATGAATTATAATCCCAATGATGTTCTAATTATATTGAAAACATCATCTTCCCCACATGATACTTCTGAAGCTTCCACAAGCTCCACTCTCCCAACTACATAGATATTGTCAACACAAACTCTTTACAAGGATCCCATGGAGTGGACTTTTCAATGTTTATCACTCAGTGAATATCATTTGTTGATGCTCAACATGTTATATACTAAAAAATATTATGGAAGGCTTCACATGAACCTAAATTATGATCTTCACATTGGGATGGTCATCCCTTATGCCCCCCCTAACCTTTAAATTTATTTCACATATGGGGGAATTGATCAGGCTCCCACTGTTAGCAATCCATCTTATTTGCCACAAGCATTTACTTATGACTTCTCTTTCCTGAATAACTCTAGATTTTCTCACACCTATCTCTATAGGTGTGCCTAGAAAGAAATTAGTTTATGTCATTATGAACAAGGTATCCATATGCCTATTAATTATCCCACTAGACAAACCATTCAAAATGCCAAAAAGAGGCATGGAGTGGGATATGATGAACCAACTAAACTCATTAAAAATTCCCATGTCTTAATTATTGAATAATTAGTCTCTCCTTCTCTACCTTCTTCTCCATCATCACCTACTGAGTCAGAGATATCTATACCTCCTAATTTGTTTTTCAATAAATGCCATCCATTTGGGGCCTCTCACCTATCACCAGGGTAAGGAAACAAGGTCCATTCCTCTTATTCATCCTAAAATAATTGATGAAGACTCTCCCACTATTAACACTATCCAATGTCAATATGATGATATAATTCTCACATATATGAGTTCGGATGATTCCTATATCTAATGATGTCTCCCATTCAAAACACAAACTATGATAAATGAGTCAACCATAGATATCAGTCTGCCCTCTCATGATAACCTCGTATCCTCAAGATTGGTCAATCTTTGGATTCCTCTGAATAGTTGATTATGCCACATTAATAACCATAAAAAATCATTCGCTTGGTCTTATAATGACATGCTTAGTATTAACCCCTCTATCATCACTAATAACATTGTCACCAATCAAGATACTAAACTTGTTAAGCAGAAGCTTCACAAGATGCATCCTCGTATTACTCTCCTTATCAAAGAAGAGCTCCAATGCCTCCTTTTTGTTAACTTTATCTAACCCATCAACTACCCACAATGGATTTATAATATTTTTCCTATCACAAAATTAACTACCACATTTCTTAATAACCATTAAAAATCATTCACTTGGTCTTATAATGACATGCCTAGTATTGACTCCTCTATCATCACCCATAACATTATAACCAATCAAGATGATAAACTTGTTAAGCAAAAGCTTCACAAGATGCATCCTCGTATTTCTCTCCTTATGAAAGAAGAACTCCAATGCCTCTTTCCTATTAACTTTATCCAACCCATGAACTACTTATAATGGATTTATAATATTGTTCCTATCACAAAAGTGACTAGGAGAATCTAAATTTGCATTGACTATCATGATTTAAACCTCACTTGTCTAAAAAATGACTTGCCATTTCCAAGTATCAACTTACTTGTTGATCTAATAGTCGGTCATGAGATGCTATCACTTATGGATGGGTTTTTTGGATATAATAAAATATTGGTCTCTCTTATGGATCAAAATAAGATAACCTTCATTACCCCATGCAAGACTTTCTGCTATTAGGTCATGCCTTTTGGCTTAAATAATGCTGGTGTGACCTACCAATGGTGTATGACCTAAATATTTTATGATATCCTACACAAAATTATGGAATATTATGTGGATGACTTACTTGGCAAGTCTAAAATTCTTTAAAATGACTTGACAATTCTCAAAACCATATTTACTCATCTCCTCCAATATAAAATTTCACTTAACCCAAAGAAATGTGTCTTTGGATTTCTTTCTCATAAAATTTTAGGTTTTATCACTTCTCTTCATGGTATTAAAGTTGATCCTACTAAGGTTAGAGCAATCCTAGAGATGCCTCCACCTACTAATATCAAATAACTATGTAGCCTACAAGGCAAACTTCAATCAATCTATTGATTCATCTCCTAGTTGTCAAATTATTGCCAACCCTTTCACTACCTCCTCAAAAAGGATGTCTCCTTCCATTGAAATATATATTACCAAGAAGATTTTGATACACTTAAACAATATATGCATTCCACACCAGTTCTTATTCTACCTAAGTAAAATCAACCTTTCTACCTATACATCTATGCAATAGACCATTATCTAGATATTATTATTGCACATCAAAATGATCAATATCGAGAGCAAGCAATTTACTACATAAGCCACATACTTATTTATTATGAGACTCGATATAACCATACCAAAAAACTTTGCCTTGCATTGGTCTTTTTTGCCTCTAATATTCACCATTATCTCTTAAATCACAAAGCTTATGTGGTTACCTATACTAATCCCATCAAATACATGCATTCCAAGCCATATCACAACCAATGTATAGCTCGATGGCTCATGCTTCTTGCCAAATTTGACATAGAATTCATTCAACAAAAGTCTATTAAGGGGTAAACAATTATTGGCCAATTAGTTGTTACCCCTTTACCTAATAATCAACCTTCAAACCTCAAATTCTCTAATGAATCCATCGTAATGTTTTCCACCGATGACATATAATATTATATGATGATGTTCTTCAATGGATCTAAATGTCAATATGGTGGGGATGTAGGGGTTATTCTTATAGCTCTAGATGGAAAACCTATGCCTTTGTCATTTAAACTAGATTTTGAATGCACTAACAATATGGTTGAATATGAGGATTTGATTTTAGGACTTTAAATAACTCTCCTCTTGGGTATCAAATCCATAACCATTTTTAGTGATTCTCAGCTAGTGGTTAACCAGGTTAATGGTTCCTACCTATGCAAAAACAAAATTCTATAGCGGTATAAACATCGTGTAGATACGTTATTAGGATCATTTAACTCTTATCTCTTAAAAACTATTCTTTGATCTACAAATAAGTTTGTTGACATGATGGCTTCACTTTCTTCACACATACCCTCTTCATCCTCTTCCTCAAGAATCTATGTCACTATGCATCACTTAACATTACCCTCCTATGTATTAGATAACATCCTCTTTATCAGAAATGTAAAAGCCAACCCAAATGACTTATGGTATAGGCAAGTCATGAATTATCTTTCCTTCTCTATTACCCCTTCTGATCTCTCTAATAATTAGAGATGTGCCTTCATAAAACATGCCACTTGTTAAACTATTCTATGGAGACTTCTCTACAAGTGAGGTTTTGATGGTCATTTTCTTAGATGCCTCACTAGTACTGAGACTCCCTTCACCATTAAAGAATTTTATGATAGGATTTATGGTGGGTATTTTAATGGTCACGTAGTTTCCAAACGCATCCTTCGACTTGGCTATTATTGTCCCACACTTCATCAAGACTATGTTGATTACATTTAGTTTTACATCAAGTGTTAACAATAGGCTAACCTCCTTCACATTATAAGTCATGCATTAAATGTTTCCAAAGACTTATGGCCCTTCTCCCAAAGAGGCTTAGATCTAATCAAGGATATTGACCCTCATTCATCCCTCTATCATCATTATATCATTACTACCACTAAATACTTCACCAAGTGGGTCAAGCCCATCCCTCTCATTTCCACTAAATCTAAAAAAATTATTGACTTCATCAACCATCACATCATCTATCATTTTGGTGTTCTTAATAAAATTATAATAGCTAATGGCAAATCTTTCAAAAATAAGATTTCTCAAAGTCTTTATGATGCATTTGGAATCAAATTAAGCTTCTCAACACCATATTATCCATAAGCAAATGGATAGGTAGAAGCTTCTAACAAAACATTGACCAAAATTCTCATGAAGGCAGTCAATGCTATGTGTAAGGATTGACACACACACATCCCTTTTGTAATATAGGCTTATCACACTAGCATTCAAACCACTAAGAGTGCAACACCTTTTTCCTTGGTATATGGAATGGAGGTTGTTTTGCCTCTTGAATTCTAGATTCTTTCTCTTTAAATCTCTCTATAAGACATACTTACTAATGATGAATTTCACCAAGAAAATTTGGCTCAACTTGAATTTCTTGATGAGAGGTGTCTCATAACCCTCAACCACCTCTAAATATATCAAAAACATATCAAATGTGATTGTAAGAATAACCTCAAAAAGTAAGATTTCAATATAGGAGATCTCATCTTAAAATAAAATCAACATGTGATGAGCATGGAGAAAAGCAAATGGGGAAGTTTTCTCCTATTTTGTTGGACCTTATATCATAACTCACAAGTATGGCTCAGGAACTTATTGCTTGTCTTCTCTTGAAGGAAGGCTAGAACCTGAGCCTTTAAATGCCTTACACCTATGAACATTCTTTTTTTAAACAAGTTTCACTTCACCTCATATTTAACTTGAGCTCATCCCTTGATGCATCCCTATTACATGTATTTCCCTTCCTCTTCACCCTTACTCCTATACACTTAGTTAACTTACGCAGTGGTATGTTTTTACCCTCAAAGTGGAAAAATATTAAGTCTCTATAGTCTTATCCATGACTAAGAGCAAATAAATAAATAAATAAATGGGATATGTCACAAATTATTTACTCTCAAGTCATGCTTCTCAATGTAGACTACTCCCTTGAAGGATAGCTATGTAAGTTCCCTTTACTACTATTAATAGATTTCTCCCTTGAAGGACAACTATTTAAAATTAAAAAAAAATCTTAGACCACTCCCTTGAAGGATGGCTTAGCTGAGTTTTTTTCTCAAATGGAAATACAAATAAAAAAGGCTTCTCACATTAATCAGCTTTATATGAACATAACCCATATAAAATCCCATTATAGGCGTCCTACATTGATTAGCTTACACAAAAAAACCCTTTAAGTCATGGAATTTCCTATAGTAGCTCTTAGGTCACCCAAAAAAAGGTCATATCATCCCCACTTTGTAAGTTATGTTACCCAGAAATTTTCCCTCATTTTACCCTTTTTTTTCCTCATACACTTTCAAGGGACTGTGAATCTCACTTAATATAAGGTAAACATGATGCTTCTCTAACAAACACATTGGTTCAAAGATATAAGGCATGAAAGAGGCTCATTTTATTTGACCTATTTATGTTTTGATTATGGTCTTTATCTATGCATGAACATTCTACCTCTTTATTATCCCATCCACATCACATGTCGATCTTTCTATTGAGATGAATAATAATGTCATACCAACACTATCAAAGCCTACTCAATTTATTTTACTCATAAACCATCACAGATATAGAAAAATGTTGAAATAAACTAATGAATTTATTCATTTTAAGCATACACCATCAAAAAATATGGAAAAATGCTAAGATGAAACTAACAAACTAACTATGCATATAACATCACATATATGGGAAAGGATAGTCTAACTCAACTAACATGATCAACATTAACATCAAAATTAACATAACATTAAATAATCATCATCTATATAATCATCATCTACATCAATATCCTCATCACAATCATAATAAATACATCTCAAAATCATAGATAAGTAAACATCTCATATATATATATATGATCACAACAAATCTACATTATCATAATATCATCTCTCTCTCAAAAGACACATCTCACATCTTCAGCTCATAGGCTAGTGTACATATAATAAATATAATAAAAAATGACAAAATTTGGCACTCAAGATCATCAAGGCTCTTCACACAGTCATGATGAAGTAGTGTTATCACCACTCTCCACCCATATACATCTATGTGAGCTAGAATCTATGACACATGACATAGATCTCTCATACTCCATGAACTCAGAATACCATTAAATCTATGGAAACTCTTTGGTGGCCCTCTCATAATAGGCAATCTCATCTAGGGCAGTATTATATCTCACTAGAGATACAATATATGATAGTCCCATAACACATGTTGATGGCCTAACCTATACTAGTCCTTTAGGTGGATTAAGAGGATCAACCTAACTTACTACTCTTAGGCTATCCCTCTTCACTATCATTATAGTCACCTAACCTTGTAGTAATTTGACCTAGCACTATAGTTTTATAACCTAGCCTTGTAGTGCTATAACCTAGCATTATAATGCTCTAACTTGGCCCTATAATATAACACCCTACCCCTTTAAGGCTAATACATGTGCTTGTGTGGTATCTCTAGGTTGTAGAGCTATATCTCTTACCTATATGACTTCATCCCTCTCTCTCTCACTAACCCCTATAAATCTAGTGGTGGCCTCCTAACCTCCATCATGGGATGTAAACCTACCAACCAAGATATATATGGCACTATGAACCCTAGATCTCCAACACCTAGCCTTAATAGTATCTCCTCAAAATTTAGCCCATCTATCTCCTGGGGTAATGGTATGGGTTCCTCTATGTCATCCCTCTTATATCGAGGGAAGGCAGGTAGTATATCTTGTATTATATTGAATTACCTTCTAACCTATGTCATAGGTACCATATTCAACTCACTATCTCATCTCTCCCTGACCCATGGTGAGCTCTACAAACCAACAAGCTATTGTACCTATCCTCTTAAAATTGCATATGTCAAGTAGGGTCTCCATAAAATATTTGCAAGGATAAAACCCTCAATCATGCACGTATAATAGGAAATGTCATGCACTACACCATCCACTCAGGTTTGTGCCATGACCTCTCTCCACCATATAAAATGAACCCTAAAGCTAGCTAGAATCATGGTAGGTAAGCCCGATGGTTATGCCACCATGATGTGCTTATATGCTCAATCATGTAGTATATGGCTAACACACAAATTGTATCATCATTGCAGTCTCAAACCCGATAAATCTCTATATAACTATGCTAAAAATATTGAAGCCCATGCAAAAATAGTCCATTTCTCAACCATCTATGTAAGCACACCTATCAATGTAATTGGAAATCTACCACTATCTGTATCTGGTAATGTATACACCATGATCTCAATCATCATCAAGATGCTCAATCGATGTTACTCCTCATCAACCATATATAGTAGTTCAAAGGAAAAACTCATAGGATGATAAGTCATCTCTCTAGCATGCTTCCCATACAATGCCACCATGTGGATATCATGTTCCTCTCTCAATTATGTAAAGATCTCTTCACCCTAGAGTGGTAGACATAAAATCTTATAGACATCCTCTTGGGTAACTGTCAACTCTTCAATCAAAAAAGGAAGGTGTTGATAGTGTGATCCCATCTCTCAATATATGTTATCATAATGCTCACATCTTGAGTGACTTGATAATATCATCGTACTTCTCCTAACCCCATGGTTTCCATGTGCTCCCACTCATCTGGAGTGACATCCCTCCTCATATGCATCAAAATCCTCAGTAGATGATCTCATAATGTTAGCTCCATCTTGACATGCATCCATACACACAACTCAATTCATGTACTTTATAATATAACCTACCATTGCCTTTTTCCATTCTCTTTGGGAGAACCACATTGGTTTGATGCCCTAAACTAGGCTATGTAGGTAGCACTCAATTGAAATGAGGTCTTCTAAGACTAGCTTAGCCATATACCCACCTAAATATCTACCCTACTTTCCCCTCTCTACCCTAGGCTTCACTACCTCTCTCTCTCTCAACCCTAGGGCCATTGCCTATCATAACTCTAGGCTATATGGCTTGTATCCTTAACCTTTGACCCTATGCCATCTCTTTTATGCCTTAGGTCTCTTGACCTATCTTAACCTATCTTTTTACCCATTTTCCATAACACACCTTAGATCTTTTTCCTAGGCTCTGGGAGAACTACATTGGCCTAAGACACTAAATCAGGCTATGTAAGTAGCACTCAATTGACACAGGGTCTTTTAAGGCTAGCTTGGCCATTAGGCTAGTTGACTACTCCCACTAAGGATCCAAACTGGGCCCTTATCCTATTTTATTGGTTTTTCATAGTTACTAATGTCAATTTTAATACCAACATCAATGCTTTGTAGGCATACATGTTGAATAACATTAGTACATACCTGCCAACCTCAGTACCATGTTAGAGAACATTAATGGTACTTATTGATGTCGATGAATGGTTCATCACTAGGGCCAATGACTCAAACCCAAAACTAAAATTTAACCTAAAAACCTACCCCAAATTCCCCCCAACTCATCCTAAAACTACCCTACCCTATTTCATACCCCTCTTCTAAATTTTTTTATACTACCACCTTTAAATTAGCCTAAAAAGTCTAAATAACCAAATCAAGTTTCCAAATAACTAGTATAGAATCTTACCTCATCTCTCCATCTCAGTGTGCCTCTCATTGGGTCCCCTCCTTGCTCTACCATTAAAATCACTCTCATAGCTCTTTTTTTCTCCAATCACAAGTTACAAATGAGTTTGGTCAGTTGCCAAACCCCCTTTTGATAGGTTTGGTCAGCCATTGACAATAACATGCTTGACCTAATCCATTAATATCAATGATTATGCCTATCAACATCAAAAAAATTTCCCTAATGTGTCGATGTCAACACTATTTATTATTGATATCAGTAATATCATCGACATCAACACCATTGTAATAATGTTTTCACCAAAAAAATAACCCCAACTTTTTAATCTTTACCCATACTCTAGGGAAATTTGAAGATCAAGTATACCTCCCTAACCATGACCACCAAATTAGAGATCACATATATCTCCCCAACCATGACAAATGCTATTGAAGATCACTTAAATCTTCACCCATGATGACTTTGCTTGGAGATCATGAATATCTCCTTGCTCATTGACCCTTTTACACCAACCTTGCATTACTTGTCTTGAATGTTTATGATATTTTATTATAATTGGCTAAACATGTATGTATATTAGGTTTTTTATATGGTAACCAATCTCATCCTATCACCTTCAAACTTTTGTGTTTCCTAGGGGCACTTCCTACCTCAGATACTTAGGACACATTGACCATTGGAGCTACAACTTTAAATGTTTTGACCTATCAGTTATCACTTACAAGTTGTGCTTTGGTTATTTATATCTAAGTCTTCCTCAACCTTGTTTATCCTTGACATTATCAAATATAGCTCATAATAGTATATGCATATGAAGTGATACTCAATTCTTCACTACTCACACAATTACCTTTTTCTCAAACTAGTACCTGATTCTAATTTCTCCTTTATTGATTCCCACTTTGAGGGTGGATACCTCATCCAATACTTGGAGCATCTAACTCTTATTTTCATCTTTCAAAATTGTCAGTATAAATTACAAGACAAAAAGGGGAAAATGTAGACACCAAAATTATGTCACACACACGTGTGTAACTCTCTATGTTAAAACCCCTTTTAGCCTATTTTTTAATAATAACCATTAGCCTCCCTAACCAATGATCTTACCCCTCACACATTTAATTAATTTAAAATTCTTAATTAAGTTAATTAAAAACCCATTTTTAACATCTTACATGGCCACCTCACCCTATGACTAATTCTCACCTAATGAGTCACCTCAAGACCTGGTCCCCTCATCCTAACTACCCGAGACTTATTCTCACTTCAAAAATAAATTCCTAATCAACTACCTTCATCTTAACCACTTTTTTTAACCATTTTGTAATAGGTGCCACACTTATCATGAAGAGAAATAGAAAATATGCCAAAAATAGTAAGTTTTACCTATTCTAGGACCATCGACATTGGTCAACCCATGGATGATGTCAATTGGATCACCAATGTCACTAATATAAGATAAAATCTAACCTAAATTTTAGGTTAGTATAAATCAATAAAATTGATTCTTACTTGCATATAAGATCTTAACATTTAGTTTTTGACATCCTGGCTTACTGTCTTCTTGTGTAAGTCAATCATGATTAGGAACTAAGCTCTTGAGGACCAACATCACCCACTTATTCTCTTTGTTTAGGCCATCAATTTAGACTACCTGATATGGACCATCAATTTGGCACTTATAATTTAGTGACCACTAAAAATAAGTACATCACTTATTCTATAGATCTTTTAAGTATTTACTTTGCTATCACTTTATATCTACTATTCATTATTTTATACACTCCTAATTAAACCATCATGAGGGAGTTATAAAGTTTCCTTTGTTGCTTCCCCTTAACATGACACACTAAACCTTTGACAATATATACCCCAACCATACTCTCTATCTCATAACTCTCCCCAACCTCCTAGACCTGATCAAAACTATTTCCTAGACCCAAAAAATCCTTTTGCAAGATCATAGGCAATTATTTCCCCTACTAACCTAGGTAGCCTAACTAACATCAGTCACCTTATCCATTGACCTCAGTAGTATTACTGATATAGGTCACTCCCCTACTGACATCAGTGATTTTGGATTCCTTAACCTCTTTAAAACCTACCCAAATAACTTCTAAAATACAAACAAAATACACCACCTGCACCTTATCACTCTCTGCTACACTCAGGTTATGAATAATGATATCATTATTTATCTTTCTCTCTCTTTAATTTACCTCTCTTTAGTTATTTATTACTCTTTTATCTCTCAAAAGTGGAATATCATCTCTAAGGACTTTTCATACTTCTTAGAACAAGCATGTAGATTGGCAGCCCACTCATTTATCTGCTAACAAACATTTTGTGGTAGTGATTTGATACTTGCAGATAGTCCTCCCCAACCAAAGAGGAGTGCTCACAATGTCTAGATAGAGTGCACAAACCAATCTAGTTTCATTATAATCACTTATCCCTATCATTATTTTTTTCCTTTAGACTTGAAATAGAAAAAATTTAGCAAAACATTTTTGGCATGCCCGATGGGACCTTTCCTTACTATACCATCTTAGTCACTCTCAAAACACTATTTTTTCTATAATAACAGGTTACAAATGAGTTTGGTTAGTTACCAAACCCCCTTTTTTTAGATTTGGTTAGCCATCGATGTCGACATGCTCGACCTAATCTACTGACGTCGATGTTTATGCCTACCAACATCACCAATGTTTCCCTAATGTGTTGATGTTGGCACTATTTATTATTGATATTGATAATGTCATTTATGTCATCACCATTACAATAATTTTTTCCCCAAAACATCAACCCCAACATTTTATACTTTACCCATACTCTATGGAAATTTGAAGATCAAGTATATCTCCATGACCATGACCACTAAACTAGAGATCACATATATCTCCCCAACCATAGAAAATACCATTAGATATCACTTAAATCTTCACCCATGATAAATATTCTTGGATATCATGAATATCCCCTTGGTCATTTACCCTTTTACACCAACCATGCATTACTTGTCTTGACTACTTATGTTATTATGTTCTAGTTGGCTATTATGCACATGTATGTATATTAAGTGTTTTGGATGGAAACCAAGCTCATACTATCATATTCAACCCTTTTTTGTTTCCTAAGGGCACTTCTTACCTTATATACCTAGGACACATCGACCATTAGAGTTATAAATTTAATTGTTTTGACCTATCAACTATCACTTACAAGCTATGCTTTGGTTATTTCTATCTGAGTCCTCCTCAACCTTGCCTATTCTTGAACATGTCAACTATCACTCATATTAGTATATGCATATGAAGTGATACTCAATTCTTCACCACTCACCCAATTACCTTTTTCTCAAATAGGTACTTGATTCCATTTTCTCCTCCATCGATTCTCATTTTGAGGGGGGATACCTTATCCATTACTTAGAGCATATAACTCCTCTTTTTGTCTTGAAAACTTGTTAGCACAAATTACAAGACAAAAGGGGAAAATTTAGACACCAAAATTACATCACACACATATGTGTAACTCTTTGTGTCAAAACCCATTTTAGCCCATTTTTTAATAATAACCATTAGCCTCCCTAACCCATCCTTTTACCCCTCACACATTTAATTAATTTAAAATAATTAATTAAGTTAATTAAAAAACCATTTTTTCGACCTTATCTAGCCACCTCACCCTATGAATAATTCTCACCTAATGAGTCACCTCAAGACCTAGTCCCCTCATCCTAACTACCCAAGACTTATTCTCACTTCAAAACTAAAGTCCTAATCAACTACCTCCTTATCCTCTTAATTTTACTATTTTATAATGGGTGCCACACTTGGCATGAAGAGCAATATAAAATAGGCCAAAAATAGTAATTTTTAGCTATTCTTGGGCTATTAACATCAGTCAACCCATGGCTAATGTCGGTGGGATCATCAACGTCAATGATATAAGCCAAACTCCAACCTAAATTTTAAGTCAGTAAAAATCAAGAAAATTGATTCTTACTTTCATTCAAGCTCTCAATATTTACTTTTTGAAATCTTGGCTTACTATCATTTTGTGTAAGTCAATCATGATCAGGAACTATACTCTTGAGGACTAACAACACCTACTTGTTCTCTATATTCAAGCCATCAGTTTAGACTACCTGATATGGACCATCAATCTAGCACTTATTATTCAATGACCACTAAAGATAAGTAAATCACTTATTATATAAGTATTTTAAGTATTTACTTTGCTATCACTTCATATCTACCATTCATTACTTTATACACTTCTGATTGAACCCCCATGAGGGAGTTAAAAAAATTTCTTGCTTGTCTCCCCTTGACTTGACATACCAAACCTCTGACCAGATCTACCCAAACCATACTCTCTCTCTCATAACTCTCCCCAACCTCCTAGACTTGATCAAAACCATTTCCCAGACCTAAAAAAGCCTTCTGCAAGCTCTTAGGTAATTATTACCCCTATCAACCTTAACATCCTAACATGCATCAGTCACCTTCTCCATTGACCTCGATAGTATAAATGATATCAATCACTTCCCTACCGACGTCAGTGACTATGGATTCCATAACCTTTTCAAAACCTACCCAAATAGCTTCTAAAATATAAACAAAATACACCACCTACACCCTGTCAATCTTTGCTACACTTAGGTTGCAAATAATGGGAACATTATTTCTCTTTCTCTCTCTCTTTATTGTACCTTTCTTTAGTTATTTATTACTATTTTATCTCTCAAAAGTGGAATGTCATCCCTAAGGAAGTTGCATACTTCTTAGAATAAGCTCATAGCTTGGTAGCCTCATTTATCTGCTAACAAACATTTTGTGGTAGTGTTTTCTTACTTGCAGGTAGTCCTCCCTAGCCAAAGAGGATTTCTCACAACATTTAGATATGGCAAACAAACCAATTTGGATTTATTCGAATCACTTAACTCTATCATTCTTTTCTATTTTTCCTTTAGACTTGAAATAGACACAATTTATCAAAACAATAGTCTCTTAGCACAATCACTACGTAAAAATTACAACTCCCTTGGTTTTGATCAAGGGGCATCTCTATTCACTGGATAAGGATCACCATAGTTGTGGGTGATTAGGTTTTATCTTGGTGATTTTAATGGATAAATTTATTTTATTCCAATGGTGCTAAAAAATTAGAAGTGACCAAGAAGAATTTTAGATTTAGAAATACTATAAAAAGTTTAAGTGGACATATATGTTTAAAAGACATCATTTATTCAAATTGGTATGCCTAATATTATACCACCACCACTTGTTTCTCCTAATAATTAATAATTTTAAATATTCAAATAAATGTGGATAAAACTCTACTTATTATGCATTAAAGAGCCTAATAATTATTTCTAAATCATTACCATTGGTTCCAAAGTTCCATGATGATAATTTTACTTCTATTTCCATATTTGAATTTCTATAATTTTCATTGTACCATGGTATTGTATCATGTTATTAAACATTTTCTAATTCTAATGATCCCCTAGATGTGATCCAAAACCCATGGTAGGAGACCCATCAAGTGTAATTAGTTATGATGAGTCTATTTTTATTTTATTAGAATGAAATTCACTAAATTATACAGATATACATTTAAATACAATCTATAAATGGATTCAATATATATATATATATATATATATATATATATATATATATATATATATATATATATATATAGTAAGTGTTATGAGGTAGATTGCTTAATATGCCCTCACATAACCATAATTTAGATAAGCATACAAAATCATTTCCCAAGATGTCTTTGAATTACTAGGTATTTTTTTGTCACTTATTTTAATTACCATTTTGGAATCCAATTCATCTCTAGATATTAGTTTTTATTTTCAATAAAGGTGACTCACCCTCATAGGTATTTGAATTGGTGAATTGAATTATCTCAAAGGTATATCTAGGGAGAGTTACAAATTAAGAAGTCAAATCCCTATTAGATAATTTACTTATATTACATCTTCAAAAAATGTGAATGAGACTCTACTAATATTATGTAAGAGCCTTATATTATTAATAAATCATTAGTACAATCTCTATGTTAAAATTACAACTCCCTTGGTTTTGATCAGGGGGCATCTATATTCACTAGATAATGAGCACAATTGTGGGTGATTAGGTTTTGTCTTAGTGATTGTAGTGGAGAAATTACTTTTTTTACAATGGTGTTAAAAAAATAGAATCAATCAAGAAGAATTTTGGGTTTAGAAATATGATAAAAATTTGAAGTGGACATATATGTTTGAAAGGCACCATCTATTTCAATGTGTATGTCTACTATTATACCACCACCACTTTAGTTTCTCATAATAATTAATAATGTTACATCTTCAACAAAATGTGTATGAAACTCCACTTATTATGCATTGAAGATCCTAATAATTATTTCT